>JAQGAO010001512.1:0-23974 GCA_034697705.1 Ommatoiulus sabulosus | reverse complement strand
CGAATTTACCCAATTTCCCACGTTTTCTGAGTACAAATTTGGCAAATTTTCCACGTTTTCCTAGTACAAATTTTCAACATTTTCCACGTATTCCGAGTACAAATTAGCATAATTTTCCAAGTTTTCCGAGTACAAATTAGCAAAATTGTCGACGTTTTCCGTGTAGAAATTATCAAAATTCTCTAGGTTTTCCACATTTCCCGAGGGCAAAATTGCAAAATTTCCCACTTTTTCCGACCACACATTTTTAACATTTTCTGAATACAAAATTTTCCCATTTTAAAAAATTTTCATGCAATTTTTTTTAATTTTTAAAACAAAATTCTACGTTAATTTTCGAAGTTGTCGTTAGTAAATTTAAAAAAATATTTTCCAGTGTCAATTTTGGAAAATATGTCAATTTTTCACGCTGTCATAGGTACGTCAGGGAATTTTTTTTTCAAACCTGGAAAAGTCAGGGAAGTTGAAATTGAAAATTCTGGGGGAACCCTGCACTAAGTCTGTCAACTTTATGAATCGTTCTCTAGGCTTGCAGTATCTTTGTAGCTAATCCCAACCAGGATAAAATATATATTTTGGCTACATTTGTGTTGTTAGACGGGGGTAGCTCATAAAAAAACATCGTTAATGTTTTAATAAAACACAAGTGGGAGGGATAAGTGTTTTTATTAAGACAATTTTAGCTCGGAAAGTTAATCCCAACCAGTAGGCGCTTTCTCGCTTCGGCCTAACTCATTGATTTCAGATTTTCATTAAGGTCGTTTCGCGCCATCTTTAATCTTGGTCTTAAGTGTTAAATACCCCTTAAGACCCATATTGCCTCTTGTTTTAACGCACTTAATGCTCTTTTGCGATGGTTTTGGGAATTAGGAAGAAGGAAAAAACCAGATCGAATATCGTAAATAAATTTAATTTAGAAGCTTTTAGCCTAGGCCTAACGTTACATCTTGAGAGTTACTAAGAAAAAAAAATCAAATTAAACGATGACGTCATCGCTGCTTAAAAATGGGCAAAAACTGCTGTCTGACACTAATCGTTTACGGAGAATTTGTTTCAAGATGGCCGCCATTGTTTTTAGACGTATAGCTTCACTTTGTTAGCATGGATGCTCAATACGAGTGAATGGGAGTTTTAGGCCACAAATGATGCCTGATTTAAATAGTTTGTTACTGTGATTGAAAAACGGACTTGGCCTTATTTCGTAACAAAATTATCAACATAAATACGGTATAAAACATGTTACGAAAATAAAACAAAAGCTGAAAAACGATTTAACCTGTTTAAAAACATGGCTGAAAATTATTGATCGGAATACTGGATATGTTAAAACAGGGTACCCCAGACCAGGAAAAGTCAGGGAACTTGAAAATGTCTGTAAAAGTCACGGAGAAGTCGAGGAAGAATGGCTTAAATATTTTGAAAAAGTCAGGGAAATTCAACATAGTCATGTTGTTGCGATTCAACATAATGCTTATAAGTGCTTAGCTCAGGGCCCATTTTCCGAGTAGAAATTTGCGAAATTTTCGACGTTTTTCGATAAAAAAATATGCAGAATTGTCAACGTTTTCAAAGTACAAATTTGCAAAACTTTCTACATTTTACGAATACAAAATTATGGAATTAAGATTATATATATGTTATGCAATTTCTTTAATTTATATAAAATTGTCTGTTAATTTTCAAAAATTTTCTTTGTGGATTTTGCAAAATGTGTCAATGTTTGACATTGTTATTGGTCAGGGAATTTTTTGTATGACCTGGAAAAGTCAGAAAAAATGAAATTTTAATTTCTGAGGGAATTAACCCTGTAAAATTATTGGGTAAAACATGTTTTAACTGTTGTTGTCGGAAATCCACTTTACAGTAACATATACATATACTTTCTTAAATTTTTGAAGAATTCTAATTCGGAAATAGTATTATTCTGATGTTATTTTTTGTAAAACATCCCGCGTTTATTTTTACATGAACCTTCCGTTATGACGCCACGGCGCTCCAAGATGGCGTCGCAGCTTCAAATGAACTAACACCTTTTTAACTCGTCACATTGATTATTTCGCAGAATTGAAACATTTCTTTTATATTTGTTGTTTATCCTTCTTCCAGGAAGTCTTCCAGGAAGGACAAATACAGTAAAACCTTTAAAAGTGACCACCTGTTTATGTTGACCACTTTTTAGTGTTTTGTTTTTTCTAGTATACATTTCCTTCATACAAATTCTCCGTATAGTGACCACCTGTCTATTGTGTACAGTGACCAGTGTGTGTTGTCTTTTTTGTATTATTACATTGCCAATGAACCTTGTAAAGTGACCAGGTAACGGATGAGTCACCTTACATCCTGCTTTAACTCCAGTGGTTCTCAACAAGGAAAATTGGTAATTTTTTCTTTAAAAAAACAAACAAATGTGTAATAAAGCAATAAATATAGTGTATGTAATGTATTACAGTCAACATGTACAAGTACAGTGTACGTGTTCATTTTAATTTAATTCAGGCATTCTTTGTATAGTGACCACCTGTGTACAGTGGCAAACTTTGCACTTTTTTTTAGGTGGTCACTCTTAGCAGGTTTTACTGTAACACCTTTTTAACTCGTCGCATTTATTATTTTGCAAAATTGAAACATTTCTTTTATGTTTGTGGTTTATCCTTCTTCCAGGAAAGACAAATAGATACATCTATGAGATTTGATGGATATTTTGTTGAAAATCTTATCGGAAGAACAATAAGTTTTCTACGCTTCTTTTTACTTCTATAGATTTTGGTGTTGATACGAAAAGCCGCTCACAATTCGTTATAAGAAACATAAAAGAGAACGAAACGGATTTTTATAAGCCTAATTGAAGTAAACATCTCGCTGCGAAACACGTTGAGAAAAATCAGTGGACGATAATAATTCCTTCCGGTATGACGTCACAACGCTCCAAGAAGGCGTTGCAACTTCAAATTTATCATATTGAATTGGTTATAATGAGTCGAAATTATGTAAACGTCAAGAGGGTGTATGGTAAAAACGTATAAACGTACTGTTGACTGACATAGGTTGAACGTGTACTATAGACACGTACTGTACATTTTGACATGTTAAAGAAACGTTAATTTTGATCATTTTGACATTTTAAAAAAACGTTAATTTTGATCATTTTGACATGTCGAAGAAACGTCAATTTTGATCGTTTTGACATGTTAAAGAAACATCAATTTAGATAGTTTTGACATGTCGAAGGAACGTCAATTTTGATCGTTTTGACATGTTAAAGAAACATCAATTTTGATCGTTTTGACATGTTAAAGAAACATCAATTTTGATCGTTTTGACATGTCGAAGAAACGTCAATTTTGATCGTTTTGAAATGTCGAAGATACGTCAATTTTTATAATTTTTTCATGTTGAAGAAACGTTATTTCGATCATTTTTGCATTTTAAAGAAACGTTAATTTCTATCATTTTGACTTGTCGAAGAAAGGTTAATTCCAATTATTTTGACATGTCGAAGAAACGTTAATTTTGATCATTTTGACATGTCGAAGAAACGTCAATTTTGATCGTTTTGACATGTCAAAGAAACTTGAAATGACTTTTTACATTGTCAAAGAAAGTTAACATATCAATTAATTTGACATGTTAAGTATCAGTGAATTCAAATATTGACTTTTTACAGAAACAAGTTTTAAATTCATGTTAGCTAGTCAAATAAAATGTAAAATTTTAATATCCGCATATCTTACATATTAGTGAATCGGAATACATTAACATAGTGTCAAAGAATTGTAAATTTGAAATATTTAGACATGTTTTATGCATGCTTGATACCAAATTCATGTAAATATCAAAGGAACGTGTTTTTTAGGTAATTTTCTAATAATTACTTACTATAAAATGATTCAAAAACTTTTTATAACCTATTTGATATTCATTAATTCCAACTTTTCTCTACGATTCAAAAACTTTTTATAACCTATTTGATATTCATTAATTCGAACTTTTCTGTACGTGTGAAAACATGTTAAGAGCGTGTCATAACCTTCTGAGATCTAAATATTTATGATATACTAAAAGAAAATACCAAAGGAACGGTTTTTTTAGGTAATTTTCATAAAGATTACTTACCATGAAATGATTCAAAAAATTGTTATAACCTATTTAATGTTTACTAATTCTAACTTTTTAGTACGTGTGAAAACATGTTAGGAACGTGTTCCTGTTCTGAGATACTAAATATTTATGATATAATGAAAAAAAATGCCAAAGGAGCATGTTTTTTTAGGTAATTTTCAAATACATTACGTACTATAAAATGATTAAAAAATTGTTATAACGTGTTAAATGTTCATTAATTCCAACTTTTCAGTACGTGTGAAAACATGTAAAGAACGTGTCATAACCTTCTGAGATACTTAATATTTATGATATACTGAAAGACTCGATGTTTTGCGTTTTTCGCCATAACATATCGTATAAAATTGCCACATTTTGGTGCTTATATTGTTTGTTTTTTTTGTAAGAAAAAAAAAAAGGCCTGAATGAACTATGGGAGTTTAGTAGTATGAGTACGTACTTGAAAGCGTACATAGTTTTAAGTCTATCCTCGATGCGGTGATTATTGGTTTTTTCAAAGGCACTTAATGCTAGCAATTTCGATGGAAATGACTGCATGCTATCTATTTCGCTTTGTTTTTCTTGAATTATTCATTTTATTTGCGTCATAGAAGAAATTTGTGGTAATTTTTAAAAAGGTTTATCTCCGAACCGCTTTTGATCTTCTTAAAAAGCTTCTTATCAGAATAATTGAAACGCTGGGCTCAGGGTAAAGCTCAAAATTTACAGAAATTTGAAATTTTTTTATTTACTTTTTTGGAATTAGATCACTTAAGTTTGTTGGGATAATTTCAGCTGCTGTTTCCCTTAAATTAAAATCGATAAGTCCGTTACGTAAAATATGACGATGAAGTGAGGAAAGTTTATATTGATAAATTTGTGGAAAAATATTTTTGGAAATTGGCAAAAATGGGAAGTTTATTTAATTAATACATCAATTGTATCGCCTAATATATCAGCATGTACACTGTATAATGTGATTTGTGCATCAAGGCAGGTTTAAATTGTCTGAAATTAAGAGAACATTTTTAGGAATTAACTGAAATTTGGAGCACATTTGTAGGAATTTACGGAAAGTTGTAGAATTATTTCGAAATTAACGAATTAATAGAAAACGTTTTCCGAAATGTTTATGAAATTATGAATTCATGAAATTTAGTGAACGTTTTTGAAATTAAAGAAATAATAATGGGGAGGTTTTTAAAATTTATGAAATAATGGAGGACAGTTTCTGAAAATGATGAAATAATGGAGGGCAGTTTCTGAAAGTTATGAAATAATGGAGGACAGTTTCTGAAAATTATGAAATAATGGAGGGCAGTTTCTGAAAATTATGAAATAATGGAGGGCAGTTTCTGAAAATTATGAAATAATGGAGGACAGTTTTTAAAAATTTTGGAAAGATGGAGGACAGTTTTTGAAAATTATGGAAAAAATGGAAAGAAGTTTTCGAAATTTGTCTTATTTTTTTATTATGTTTTTTAAAATTTGTGAAAAGTGGAGAACTTTTATTTTGTGGAAAATTAGGGAATAATTGAAAGAAGTTTTCGAAATTATTTAATATTTTCGAATTTTTGCAAATTTTGAGGTCATTTTCTAGATTTAAATTTGGTAAACGTTTTTTAAAAAATGGTTGGCACTATAGAGGAAAGTTTTTAAAAAATTCTGAAATAATGGTTAACCATTTAGAAATTTCTCAAATTTGTGGGGATTCATTGTCCCATACTTATAAAATCCTAATATTTCTGCAATGTTGAAACACATTTCTGCAATAGAGATACGCTCGTAACATTTATAGAACTGTCTAATGATTTAAACAATTTTCATAAAAAAGCATAATTTTCACTTTCTGTTTTTTCTAATCTTAAAATCGATGTTTTTTTCGTAATTAATTATTTTTTTTATTCATTTTTGATTTTATTAAATAATTAATGTTCGGGTATCAATATCAAATCTTGACGTTAAACTATACCTTTTTATCTCTTTTCAAATTCGTACTTTTTGGCGTTATATTTCCGTATTTGTATCCAATTTGTTGTAAGTATTTCACGCCAAACGTAATAAATTTGTGTTTTTTCACTTAAGTTGATGGTAGTAGTCTATCAACGTCAGGTAGATCTTCGTTCAATTATCCGAACCCTTGTTCAAATTAGGCTCACTGGAGCGTAAATCAATCTCGTAAAAAAACATGATTTATTTTAACGAAATCCTTTCAAGATCTCCTTTATAAAAGATGGCTCCATCGGACTAAGGGTTAGGAATTTTCACTCCGTTGAAACGTTTTGGCGAATTATCTGTTTCATGGCCGGTTGAGCTCCATTTTTATCACTTCTGAAACCAGTTTTGATAACGAAAGGCGTCGCAACTTGTTAAATTTAGCAACATTGAAATGAATTTGAATTAAAATTATATCGATTTGGTATATTTTCATAATCCACGGGTCAGATCCTGATATATTCAAAATTGTTGTAAAGGTTATTAAAATAAAATTCATTTCTGAAAATGTTCAAATGATTTCTGGATATTTTGGAAGGATTTTTGAAGGATTTTTGAGCATGTTGGAAGGGTTTTTGAACGTGTTTAAAGGATTGGCGAGCGTGTTTTAGGGATTTTTAAAAAGGTTGAAAAGAATTTTTGAAAATGTTGGGGAAGGATTTTTGAAAATGTTAAGGAAGGATTTTTGAAAATGTTGGGGATGGATTTTTGAAAATGTTGGGAAGGATTTTTGAAAATGTTGGGGAAGGATTTTTGAAAATGTTGGGGAAGGATTTTTGAAAATGTTGGGGAAGGATTTTTGAAAATGTTGGGAAGGATTTTTTAAATGTTGGTAAGGATTTCTGAAGGTGTTGTGAAGGATTTTTGAACGTTTCGGGAAGAATTTTTGAACGTTTTGGGAAGGATTTTTAAACACTTTGGAAGGAGTTTTAAACAGGATGGCAAAAATTTCTTGAAAATAAGTACAAATGTTTTTGAAATTTTTTAAATATTTGTATTTTCAAGTATATTCCAAAATTCTTAAATTTTCATTATCTATATTTATTAAATTCTTCGCGGACGTTACGAGATTTTCTTTCGAATTTTTATATTGAAATGTAATGATTTTCATCCAGATGTTTGACCCAAATACGTTTCTGACTGAAGCGAGTTTCTTAGCAAATTCCGATGATTTTTTGGCAATTTTTTCACATTTTATTCTTCTACGATCCACGCCTTAATGGTCAAGCATATAAAAGAGGCTGACCAATTGCTGTGGTCAAGAATGGCTTTTCTGGAGATCAGGAGCGTGAATGGCATCGAAGCATGAACGACCCTATTGGTCAGTTAAGAGAAGAAAAAACTGCCAACTTAAGCAATAATAAAATTGATGGTCAAGAATTCCTCAGTGGACAATTGACCATCGCTGGAGAAAATTGCCAATTGCAAATGCGTTCTGCCCGTCCAAAGTTGGCTTTACTACCAGTTTTTCCCCCTCCGAATATCTTCGTGAATTTTTGAAGAATGTGCTTTTGTACGTGGCATATTTTATTAGAAATATTGAAAATTTTGGCTTTATGAGTAATTTCCCAAAGCGAACATAAGCATTTCTGTAAATAAAACAGAGCCTTGCTTAAATATTTATCAAGTTTTATAGCCTGTTGAGACGAATGTCAGACTAGCTGAAATGTTTGGAAAAAATGAGTTTGGGGACTGTTGTTGAAAAATGAAAAATATGATGGAATTTTTCCGTATAAAATTCTAAAAATCTTATTGTCTGACCAATGGATAATCTTATTTATCCAATTTTTTTTTCATACGTTTGCTAAATTTTCTAAATATAGGTTTAAATTTTTTTCTAAATTTTACCTATACTTACTTATGATGAATTTTAATAATTGCTTTCATAGATTTTTGCAAAATTTTACCAGAAAGCCATTCTTGACCCCATCAATTGGTCAGCCTCTTTTATATGGTTGACCATTAAGGCGTGGGTCGTCGAAGAATAACACGTGAAAAAGTTGCCAAAAATTCCTCGGATTTTGGTAAGAAACTTGATTTCGCCAGAAATGTATTTGGGTCCAACATTTGGATGAAAATCATTAACTTTCAATATAAATATTTGAAATGTAATTTCATAATGTCTGCTAAGAATGTTTTCTCCTAAATTTTTATATTAAAGGCTTAAATTTTGATAAATTTGACCATTGCATATGTACTTGAATAAATTTTATTCAATTTACCACGTTGATTTTCTGATGTCAAATTTTACAACTTCATGCAGATGTTACATTTTGACACAAAGATTTCATGATGTTAAATGTGCATTGTAGGCAGCATATTTTGTCAAAATTATTGAAAATTTTCTATAATTTTGATATTTAGAGTACTACTATTAGCAATTTTACCATTACTATTATGGTGTAAAACATATTATACCAATTTGGTATTGTTTGATTTTTCATAGTTTCTGAAATAATACCAATTTCGACAAGATGTAAAAAATTTCAAATTTAATCATTTCTGAAGGAATTTTGATGTTCGAATTTCTGTATATAACATTGACGATATTGATTTTTGCATCTCGTTAAGATACTGCGGATGTTTTTTTTTTGTTGTTTTGTTTTGTTTTTTCACCAACTTGCAGAATTTTTCCTATTTTTTTGTAAATTGCTTCAACGACTGAAACTGAACCAACATATCCAATCTCCTTTTTCGTGCTTGGCATATAAAGTAAAAGATTATTTCGTTTCTGCATTAAAGCCAAATACTTCTGTTTTTTTTTCAAAATGTTTGGTATTTCCTTTAATAATGGAAAATAATGGATTACAGGGAGGGGATTTGAAAATGAAGAAAAAGTGCAAATGTGTTTTTTCCTTCCATTAGTTGATATAGTGGTCAAGTGGAACTGACCACTTAGTTTATACGAGCACCAATACAGTGGTCACTCAGGAATGTTCTCGCTAATGGCCGTAGCGAGTGCCAGACTGACCAAAGATAGATGGTTGCGCTGACCACTGCAATGTGAGTTGAAGATAGCTGAAATGTTTTGGGGCAAAAAAAAAAAAAAAAGTAGTGGTCATGACTTCCTAAAATGGATCATGTTGTAAACGTGTTACCTGTTTGTGATGTAAGAGTACTTGTTTTGTTTTTTTCATTGTCTTAAAACTACATTATTTTCATAGTTTTGGCAATTTGCTTACGAAAAAAACAAGAACATATGTAATTGTTTGTCGTTTTGTAGTCAACACTTTTATATGCTCATTTTAATTAAAAATTGTAACTTTTAACAAAAATTATATAAACATGTTAAAACCTGCAATCAAATACCGATATTTTATGAATTTGTTTTTATTCTATTTATGAATATTTTATGAATTTTATAAAATACTGAAATACATATAAATCTTATGCATTTTTTGCGGCAAATATTATTGATACATAGCAGAAACATGTTAAAACCTGTAATCAAATACTAATATTTAATTATTTTTTTAAAATTATTTATTAATATTTTATGGCTTTTATTAAATACTGAAATATCAATAAATCATAATCAAATTCTGATATATTTTTTTTTACATTTTTTTATGAATATTTTATGAATTTTATAAAATACTGAAATACGTAAAAATCTTGTGAACTTTACAATCTTATGCACGTTACAAATTGTAATGACATGAAATTTTTTTATTAAAATTGTTTCTAGGAGACTCGATTTCCAATCCGGTGTTACATGCTTAATACATGTACATGTATATCATAAAACAGATTTTGTTACACGTACATGTAAAACATGTGCACATTTTCATATATTAGTCTTATTTCTAACTAACTATCTTACTTTAATAAATTGTTATTCATCTATTGTCTTCAATTCATTTCCTCTACATTTTTTGGCAACATTAGCATAAATCGTTACCACAGCACTTCATTTTTCCATTGTTTAACGACTATCCTCTCGATGACTCTCCTTCGTTTAATCCGATTTTTTTTACCCCGTTTTAAATCTTGATTGATGAGTGTGGGGATTCAAAATGGCCGCTGTTGATATTGGATCTGATTGATCCGTGTATAAACAATGGATGACGTGTTTATTCCGCCTATATTTTTTATTGAATTTTCTTCGTTGAATCTCCTCTTTTACTCGATTGGAGTCCTTTTTAACATGCATCCGAATAAGTGGTCCATTCTACTCAATTTTAGATGCAATTTTTCCCTTCGAGTTAGGCCTAAGAGTATTCTGGAATGGTCAATTTGTGCCTGTTTAAACCCATTTCTGTTCGTCTTTTGTACGAATTGACCTGAAATATTGGCCTGGGATCTCACGCTCCTATTTATATGGCCAGTTAGATTGAGATAAAGCTGCTGCGAACCGACGATAAAACGAACGATGTGACGTTGGTGGCGCCACTATACCCTACACAAAATCCTAACATTGTTATCAGTCAAACCCCAGTTTTTGAAAGTAATGCGGTGTTTCGTTTACAGAAATTTGAAATTTGCATACGAAGTGGGAAATCCTCTTGCGCAATATAAAATCTTCTTGCGAAATGCAAAATATTCTTGCAAAGTGTGAAATATTCTTGATAAATGTAATTTTTTTGCAGTGTATAAAATGTTCGTGCGAAATGTAAAATTGTCTAACGAAATATAATAAAATTTCCTTGAAATATATGTTTCTTGCAAAATATGGAGGTTTCTTTCAAAATGTAAAATCCTGCAAAATATGAGGGTTTCTTTCAAAAAGTAGAATATTGCAAATATTTTCTTGCGAAATATAAAATCTTTCAAAATATAAAATTTCCTTGCAAAATATTAAATGTTCGTACGAAATAAAATTTCCGTATCAAATATAAGTTTCTATTTGATTTTGTGTTCAGTATTTGGGGTATACAGTTGAACCTCATTAAGAAGTCGCTTAATACGCTTAATTTCTGATAGTACGAACCGATCTTCAGGCCCTGTTAAGTCAAATCTCAAGGAAAGTCAACATTTTGTTCGTATAAACAGTAGTTCGTTTTATCAAAAATCCGACATAACATGCTTCGACAATAATTCAGTCATATATTGTTTAAATTGTAAAAATACAGGGTACTCCTATACCTGGAAAAGTCAGGGAACTTGAAAATGTCAGGAAAGGTTAGGAAATAATGACTTATTTTGAAATAATCAGGAAAATTTAACGTAGTCATGCTGTTACGATCCAAAATGAATGTTTCTACATGGCCAGCTCATGGCCCATGCATTTTCAATTTTTTTTTTAATTTTCCGACTACAAATTTGCTAAATTCTTCATTTTTTTCTGAGTTTTAATTTTTAAACTTTTCCTAATTTTCCATGGTCAAATTTTGCAAAATTTTTCTTGTTTTCCCAGGACAAATTTCCATTTTCCACGCTTTCCGAGTACAAATTTGCAAAATTTTTCACGCTTTCCGAGTACAAAATTGCAAAATTGTACGTGTTTTCCGAGTACAAATTTGCAACATTTTCCACGTTTTTCGAGTACAAAATTTCAAAAAAATTTGCGAAATTATCCGCGTGTTTTCCAAGTGCAAATAATCCCAGGAGTTTTTTTTATTTTTTAAATTTGATAATTTTTCTGTTAAAATTTTCAAAATTATCATTAGTAAATTTTGCGAGTTATTTTCCTGTGTCGATCGATTTTTCAAAACGTCCATTTATGTCATTGTCATTGGGCCAGGGAAATATTTTTAAAACCTGGAAAAGTCAGTGAAATTGAAAATGAAGAAATTTCTGGGGCGAACCCATAAAAATATACTCCAGAATGTAATTGTACTAAGTGGCTCGTTAATTAGTGCTCACAGTTTCGTCTTTAAAAACCACTCAAAGTTTGAAAGTCATTAGTTCGCATTTAACTTCGTTTAAATCATAGCTGATGTGAACTGGAAACTCCCTGACCTCTACATGCCCTTTAATATTGAATATCCCACGAAGCTCGCGGATTTCATGAGCTGAGAGTGCATCACGTGTGGCATTGAGGCAGCTTTAAGAAGCACTCGTCTTTTCTCAACACATTTTTCTTATCTTATACATAATGAAATTCGAGAGATTGTCTCGGAATTGTTGCTCAAATAGGACGCATTTCCCCTAAAAAATTGCCAGCCTTATGAAAACAAGATTTTTGCCATCTTCATACTTTATACATGCACTCCACACGATAGCGTTACTTTTATTATCTTCATACTACCTCTCGTCAAATTTCTTCATTTCTAGACAGATGGAGCAGTCCCTCTTACCATCGCAATTTCGTATATCAAGAAGTTTTTGGCCTCACCAAAGGTCACTTTTAAAATGGCGTCTTTCGAGAAAAAAACATTTTTGCCAAAGAAGATTTTTTGGGAATTTCTTTGTTCGAGAAAATTATCCGTAAAAATGGTGTCTTGGAATGAAAATCGATCGACACAGGAAAATAACTCGCAAAATTTACTAACGATAATTTTGAAAATTTAAAATGAAAAATTATCAAATTTAAAATTTACATTCTGGAGTATATTTTTATGGGTTCCCCCAGACATTTCATTTTCAACTTCACTGAATTTTCCAGGTTTTAAAAATATTTCCCTGGACAATGACAATGCCTTAAACATGTTGTTTATTATCTTGCTTAAATGATAATTTTTTTAGACTTTCTAGAGTTATTTTCTTGGAAAACATGTTAGTTACTTGGGTAAACACGTTATTTAACTGATCAAACACGTGGTGTTCATGGAAAAGCTCGTTTTTTTCTTGGAAAAACTTTTATTTGGAAAGCTTTTTATGGAAATACGCGATGTAATCTTATTAAACATTTAAATTGTTTGTAGAATTTCATGTGTTTGGAAATACACCGTGATGTTCTTGGAATAAAACGCGATGTTCTTGGGAATAAAACGTGATGTTCTTGGGAATGAAACGTGATGTTCTTGGGAATAAAACGTGATGTTCTTGGTAATAAAATGTGATGTTCTTTGAATAATCACGTACGTGATATTCTTTGATTTAGCAGTACGTGATGTTCTTTGAATATACACGAGATGTTCTTGGAGAAACCACGTGATGTTCCAGAAAACAACAAGTGTTTGTTCTTTGAATAAACACGTGATGTTCTTTGAATAAACACGTGATGTTCTTTGAGTAAACACGTGATGTTCTCGGAGAAACCAAGTGATGTTCTTTGGAAAAGCCAGGTGATGTTCTTTGGAAAAACCAAGTGATGTTCTTTGGAAAAACCAAGTGATGTTCTTTGGAAAAGCCAGGTGATGTTCTTTGGAAAATCTAAGTGATGTTCTTTGGAAAATCCAAGTGATGTTCTTAGGAAAATCCAAGTGATGTTCTTTGGAAAATCCAAGTGATGTTCTTTGGAAAAGCCAAGTGATGTTCTTCGGAAAAGCCAAGTGATGTTCTTTGGAAAAGCCAAGTGATGTTCTTTGGAAAAGCCAAGTGATGTTCTTTGGAAAAGCCAAGTGATGTTCCCGGAGAAATCAAGTAATGTTCTTTGAATAAACACGTGATGTTCGTGTAAAAACCAAGTGATGTTCTCTGAAGAACCACGTATGTTCTTTGAATAAACACGCCCATATCTTGCAGAAACCACGTGATGTTTCTCGCCCTGTTTTCCACGATGATTTCTCGAGGTTTGATATTTCCAAAATGGCGACCACAGCTGTGGTTATTTTAATAATTTAAGCGAGAATGGAAAGGGGGGGCTACTTAAGCATCTTTAATTTGTCGTCGTTTTCAGCCGTAAAACTGAGCGATTAAAACACATTGGCCTCATCTCGGCCACCAAATGTTCTCTTCTAATGAGAGCATTCTGGCTTTTACGGCATTTCTATGAAAGATGGTGACGAAAACCAGCATGTTTTTCTTCTTGGGCAAAATCCTTTTATGCGTTATGCGGGGATTAAGCATTCGTATGCCACGAAAGATAAATGGAGAAAACTTAAGAGAGGACATTTCCTCAGACTTAAGCCGCTTTTACCATTCATACGCACGAATGGAGGTCAAACTACGCATTCGATGACAACGTGGCCATATTGGATTTCTCTCAACGAAACAACATTGGCAGCCATATTGGAGTTTATCTCAGAAAACATTGTCAAAGTTGGATATTTCCAAACAAATCAACATTAGCAGCCATACTGTATTTTTTTTTAGGAACACCATGTCAGTTATGTTGGATATTTCCAAATAAAACATCGTTGCCAGTCATGTTGAATTTTTTCTAAGAAAATATTGTCAGTCATGTTGGATATTTCCAAACAAAACATTGTCAGATATGTTGAACTTTATCCAAATAAAACAACATTGTCAGATATCTTGAACTTTACCCAAATAAAACAACATTGTCAGATATTTTGAACTTTATCCAAATAAAACAACATTGTCAGTCATGTTGAATTTTATCCAAATAAAACAACATTGTCAGTCATGTTGAATTTTATCCAAGTAAAACAACATTGTCAGTCATGTTGGACTTTTTCCAAAAGAAACAACATTGTCAGCCATGTTGGATTTTTCCTAAAAAAAATACACTGTAAGCCTCACTGGATTTTTCCAAATAAAACAACATTGTCAGTCATATTGGATTTTTGAAATTAAATATACGAACAGTCATTTTAAAAATTGGAGGAGATAGTGGATTGGCAGCCATTTTGGAATTTTTCTAAGAAAACGATTGCCAGTTATGTTGGATTTTCCAAATGAAACAAAAATGCTCAGCCATGTTGGATTTTTGAAATCAAACATAAGAGCAGCCATGTTGAATTTGTTAAATAAAACATGGACAGTTGGATATTCATTTGCTAATACATGTCGAATTCATTTTTAAATGTATTTCTTTTCAATGTTGGAGTTTTACTTCTTGAAGTAAATCAGTCACTTTAAAATTTTATCAAAATACAACAGGGTTGGTCATATTAGATGTTTCAAAATAAAGAAAATTGATATTAAGTAGTTTTGATAAGTTTCCGAAGTAAATGTTAGCCACAATGGATCTGTACTTTGCATTTAAATTTAAAAGTATTTTATTCAATTTTTGGCCTATTACATTGGTTTTTTATAAAATTGGATTGGGTTTCTTAAAAACTAGTTTTCTATATCTGCTATATTAGATTTTTTATAACATAATATATAGACTGCACTTTGGTTTTTCAATGCGAAACCTTTTTCGTATACAGATTTCATGAATATTTCAGGTAATATTGAATTTGTCGATAAGAAAGCAATATTGTTAGTCATATTAAAGTTATGAAAAAATTCTCTGTGGGATATAGTGTATTGATTTTTCATATTAAGAAATGGTCAGTCATATTTGAGTTTCCTATCAGTTGTTACGAGCGTACTTTGCCTATGGAATAATTCCGAATATCATTTTATAAGAATAAAGTTTAAATATTTTCAACAATGTTTTTGTTGTTGAAAATATTGAATTTTAGAATTAAAACGTTTTTATTGAAATTTTCATGAATCCTCATATAAGATTGTCTATGATTTCTAATAAAATTTGGTTAATAATTTACGTCCCTTGCATGAAATACATTTTCTTACGTCAAATTGAATGAAATACATTTTCTTACGTCAAATTGCATGTTATGTAGGCCTACTTGCTGACATTTTGTCACTTAAGTAATTTTTGTTAATGGAAATGGTAATTCAATAAATTCTCGAAACTTTGATGACAGAAAATCTAATTTTCTGTATTTTAAAACGAATTGGTTTTGACATCATGCATGTTATCGTGTATTTTGTTAAAATATTTGTAAAGTATGGTTATTTTCCTATGAAGCTAAATTTATCTAAGAAATGATTCTACAAGAATTTGTGAATTTTTTCGGTTTAAACATGGTGTTGGAATCATGTATTTCCACATTTTGTACCTGTCGGAAAAGGGTATTTTTAAGAAACCTTATATGAAGGACATGTTGAACACTTATGTTTTTGTAAGCAATTTTTTTCAAGAAATTTGAAGAAAACGTGTATTAAAGCCACTCTTATAATGAAAATTTCTTGGTGTTTATTAAGTTACAGCAATAATTTTTTTAAATTAAAAAAATGGTTGCATAGATTTTAATAAAATGTGTTGAAAAATTTCTTCCATCATTCCTGAACATATTTCAACGTTACAAAAGTTTCTTAACCTTCCAGTTGGTGCGCAACGATGAGCGACACGTTTAAGGTCCGAGTAATGTCCGAAAGTTCGGTCTAGGACTGGATTGGACAGTTGCGAAATGGACTTTGAAAGGGCAAAAGATGGTAAAAGAAGTGGACGTTGAGTGGCCTGAACAAATGCCTGAGGTTTAAGCGTTTTTTGAGATCGGGAAATACACTTTCTAGCAAAAATGCACCGAACAAAATGGACATTTCTTTTAAAAAATGTTTAGTTTACGTGGATTTCTCTACCAAATTTCATTAAAGTACATACAGCCTTTTTTTAAAATTATTGCGTAAACATTACATAAACACCCTTCGTATTTACCTACCATTTATGGAAATGACGTGTCCTATTTCATTATTATCTCTGCAGTCAGTACATATAGTACCATTGAGGGGAGGGGGGGGGGGTTGGTCATGATGCAAATTAAGTCAGTCTAGACAGACTGGTCATGATAGAAAATGTTATCAAAAATTCATGAAAGAATAGGTACCAAGCATATATTTCATATTTGTGCGCCTTTAATTATGAAATATAAATGATACTGCATAATTCCTCTAGACCTAGAAAAACTGGAAAAGTTAGGGAACTTGAAAATGTCTGGTAAAGTCAGGGAGAAGTATAGGAAGAATGACTTTTTTTTGAAAAAGTCAGGGAAATTCAAAATAGCCAGTGCTCATTTGGGAACCTTTCTACATTTTCCCAGTTAACTTTGCAAAATTTTTAACCCTTTCTGAGGACAAATTTTCCACATTTTCCGAGGACAAAATGGCAAAACGTTTTCCATGTTCAAATTTGCAAAGCTTTATACATTTTCCGAATACAAAATTGTCAAATTTTCAAAATTTATTCATGCAAATTTGTTTTTTAATTTTTCTATTTTAATTTTCAAAATTTCATTAATAAATTTTTAAAAATAATTTACTGTGTCAATTTAGGAAAATAGGTAATTTTTTGACATTATCATTGGTCGGAGAAAATGTTTAAAACCCTGGGAAAATCAGGAAAGTTAAAAGTAAAATTTCTGGGGGAACCGTGAACTTATAGTATTTTGAATTTTTGAAACACGTATACGAAATGCAGTATCCACTATTACTAACGCAATTTTTGATAAATATATGCGTTTATTCGCCAATCTCTTCGAAATATCTAATGAAATTTATTTCCGTAACTTTCTAGGTGTCGAATATCAACAGTTAATTGGTTCATGACTCAAAAAACTCGTATTGAAATTGAATTTTCGTTAAATGACGAGATATTTTATAGCATTAAAAAACCATCCATTACAAGAATGGGAAAAAAATTGATATAAATCGAATTTCCCTTCGAAAATAAATGCATTAACTTACCGATTTCTTTTTAATTTTCATATTTTCACCAACGGAAAATCCATTTCCCAATTAATCGATATAAAAAACTGGTGGTTTTTAGCTGCGTTTCGCAGATAAGAGAAGGATTTTCACGCTTGGAAGATGGTTTTCTGTTTCGTTTTATATAAAAAATGGCGTCAAATTAAATCACTTCAATCGAGGCATCCATCCATCTATCCTTCATGAAACTTTCAGTTTTTTTCCCTCATGTTTTTAATGAATTCTGACATCAAAGGTTAAAAAAGCAATTAAAAATCGGTCGTTGAATTAACGCTTGTTTTCGGGGTTAACGCTAAAAGGTCAACAACTTATATCGATTTTTGATATCAACTGAGACAAATTTGATGATTTATTTATAGTTTTTAATTGAGGGCTGTTAGAACATTCTAAGTCAGCCAGTTTAATTGTTGGAAATATTTTTTTTTTAAATTAGGTAATGTAGCTCTTAAAATGTTAGATTATAAAATGTTACAAAAATGTCTGATTTAGGTAGCAGCTACGAAACAAATCCTATTGTTTTTGTTATTATTTTGTAACCATATCAATTAAGTGATATTTTTAGAACACAGTTCATCCAGACCTCCAAAACCTGGAAATCCTGGGAAGGACAGGAAACGTGAGAATCTGGAAAAGTCATGAAATATTATTTTGAAAATTCAGGGAAATTCATCTTATAAATGTTGTCACAATTTCAATTGTACGCTTCTACATGTACGTGGTTAGCTAATGACACATTTTCAAACTTTTCAAAATTTCCCTGTACAAATTTCCAAAGTTTACAAGTTTCCGAGACAAATTTTCAAAATTTGCATCAGCTAGTTTCCGAGGACAAATTTTCAAAATTTGCAACAGTTTCCTAGGACAAATTTTCAAAATTTGCCACAGTTTCCTAGGACAAATTTTCAAAATTTGCAACAGCTAGTTTCCGAGGACAAATTTTCAAAATTTGCATTAGCTTCCTAGGACAAATTTTCCAAATTTGCAACAGTTTCCGAGGACAAATTTTCATTTTCCGAAGACAAATTTGCAAAATTCTCCCCGTTTTCGAATGATTTATTTTCAAAGTTTTCAACTGTGGTCGAGTAGGCTACTAGTTTGTAAAAAGTTTAACAATCTACGAGGAAATTTTTCAAAATTCTTAACCTATTTAGAGTAGGCCTACGGTTTTCAAAAAATTGTTCATTCTAAATTTTTGTCGAATTTTTTAATTTGGTAAAATATTGATTATTTTCCTATGTCGATTTTTCTAACTCGTGGATAACATTGGCATAGGTCAATTTCAACATTGTATTGGTCAGGGAAATTTGGTTAAAAACTTAGAAAAGTCAAGGAAGTTGAATTTGAAAATTTCTGTTGGAACCATGTGCACGAGCTAAAATATGAAACATGTTACATGTTTTAACACTATCATATTTCCATATGGTTTGTGTTTTGATGCCTGGAGGGAATAATACTAAACTTGAATTTTTTTTTACTGAAATAAGCAATAAATTCCTGTCGTTTTCAATAACTTACTCACCAGGGGTCGTTTTTTTGTACGTTTATGATCTCCCCGTGAAATTTCCGCGCTAATTAATTTATTTTTTTCTGGGGAATCATCGATTTTTTGGCGCCACAGTCGAGTGGATATTTGATGAAAATAATGATAGCCAACGCTATTTTCTTCCAGTCCTATTTTCTTTTATTTTTTTGTTCAACCTTTTCTTAGATTGCTATTCGTCAGCTGTTACAGCAGAAGAATAAGAAGAAAATCTTGAGATTAAACCAATTAAAACCGTCGCAGATGGACTCAGTTGTTGATTTTCTTCGAGATCGTATAATAAATAGCTATTGTTATAAAACCAACAGAAAAAATGAAGAATACGTGAACGGAAAATGCATCTCAACAAAGTCTTAGTTCGAAGTTATAAGGTCACACATAAATGTTGAATCGAAAATGGACCAAGTTTCGTAAAAGAAACAAGTTTTATGTAACAGAATTTCTTTTTGCTACTTTCCTAGGTTTCTGGCGTGTTATTGGTTTTGGAACATCTGGTGTCAAATTTATCTCAAGATTTATACTTGAGTTTCTTAGTACTAAAAATTGAAATTTTGTTTTTTGAAAAACGAGAGTGGTTTTTCATGAAATTATTGTGAGTTTTGAATTGTAAAAGTATAGGATAAGTTGTGATGAAAATAGTTTACTTTATGTATGAAATACGTAGAACATTGTGCGAAATGTGCAAAATAAATGGTGGGAAATATGTAGAAAAATTTTATGAAATATGACCGAAAATACAATGAAAAATTACCGACACTACAGTGAAATATGACCGAAAATACAGCGAATTTTTTTATAAAATACAGTGAAATTTGACCGACAATACAGTGAAAAATTACCAACAATACAGGGAAATAGGACCGAAAATACAGTGAAATAGGGCCGACAATACAGTGAAATAGGACCGAAAATAGTGAAAAATGTCCGACAATACAGTGAAATAGGACCGATAATACAGTGCATTATGAGCAAAAATACAGTGAAATATGAGCGAAAATACTTTAATTTTATGACCGACAATATTTTGAAATATACCCAAAATTACAGTGGACTATGACCGAAATTAGTGATATACGAGTTGATCGAAATTACGGTGAAATAGAAGTAAAATGCTGTGAACTATGACCGAAAATGCAGTGAAATATGAGCGTAACTACAGTGAGATGTGAGCAAAATACTGTTGAATATGAATCCAAATACAGTGATATATGACCGAAAATGGTATGAAATAATATATAGAATTTTGAAGTTTGTGGTATGAGTTATACTGTATGTATGAAGAGTGTTTTTTGTTTTTGAGTAATATGGTATGAATTATGAAAAGTCTGGTATGGATTATAAGTCGTATGGTGTGGATTATGAAGCGTATGATGCATGCACTATAATGAACATTGTATTAATTATAAATAATTGTACTAATTATGCAAATTTAGAAAATAGTTTCGCATCCGTGCAAAGCAGCTTATCAAAATGTAGTAAAATTAACTGTATAATTTACACTAATTAACTTTAAAACGAACGAGTTCATCATTTTGTGCACATTTTAAGGTTTTGTGGTAGAGTGGTCAATTCATACTTGCGAACATAATTTTACCGTACTAGCAGCGCCACCTGTAGCATATTCGTAATCGATTTTCCCTTCAATTTTTCGTCCGTACTTTTGGATGTCAAGAAATTGAATTCGGCGAACCTTTTATCGGTTAGGATTAAGGTCAATGACACATTTAAAATTCGGCTCGAAATAAACTCAAAATGGGAGACGTTTGAAGAAACATTTCAAAATACGAGACGGCAGCTGCTCGCATTTTTTTACGACTTGAATTTTTCTCATCTTTCACTTTTTTTTTTGTTATTTTTATTTTCAACTTATAAAAAAAAACACTTTCCAACAATTAGGGTTACGCTATCTATTTCCGGGCTATTTTCGGTCACTTCGAACAACGAACAGGCGAGGAGATATTTTAGTAACAATAGGACATTTTGTTTCGTTTATGGTGGATTTAAAACAACTGTTTTTCCCCATGTTTTATAGGGGTAACCTAGCTTTTAACGAAAAAAAAAATCGGTTATAACGAACCTTTGCATAAATCGTATGTTCGTACGGTTTTCGGTTAATATTCGATGTAAAAATAATTAATTAAGAGGGTACTTTTCGAGTTTCGAATGTCTTAAAATTAACGATTGTTTGATTATTTAATGTTCTGAAAAAGTACAAATTTAATGTCCTACAAAATTACAAATTCAATGTCCAAACAAATTACCATTTTAATGTCCAAACAAATTACCATTTTAATGTCCAAACAAGTTACCATTTTAATGTCCAAATAAATTACCATTTTAATGTCCTAAAAACGTACCAATTCATTGTCCACAAAATTACTAATTTACTGTCCTAAAAATTAGCAATTTAATGTCCTAAAAAAGTGCCAAGTTAATGTCCAAAAAAATGACCAATTTAATGCTCGTGAAAATGAGTAATTTTTATTAATGACGTCATCAATTAAAATTCTGATCACGTCATTCAGAAGACTTTTGGACGGTGACGTAATTGAGAAGATTTTTGGACGGTGACGTCATTCAGTTCAGTGTGTACGTACTGTATATCCAAAAAATGCCCGATAAAATTCTCCGATTAAACGTTTGAATAAATCTCCAAAAAGTGTTCGAATAAATGTCTAAACATTTAATGATTGACGTCATTAATTTAACTTCTGATGACGACATTCATACATTTTTTTAGTGACGTCATTCTTAAGTTTGTTTACGATAACATTATTGTTATATGCATTACAATGTTAAATTCGATACACATTTTCAAATTCAATTTTTGCTCAATGCGAATAAACTAAATTTGCTCTAATCCCCACTTCTGTTTTCGAGTTCAATGGACGCTAACTCCTAAACTACTTGAGATAGACAAGCGATGTAAATGATTCGTCGCTTCTGATTTTTACAATCTGCCCCTTGGAACAATTCTCATTATAATCTGTACAACGGATCTCGAGCTATAATAAAACATCCTAGCTGCTGGTGCTCAAAGATGGCGTCTCCAACCTTCGCGCTGTACTCTCGTGCGTGCCATCATTTGATACGAACGAAAATAGTGGAAACACAAAGGCAGCAATCTTGACGATTTCGTGGTAAAATGTCTCGGAAACAGGATGTTTATTGTTCGCTCCGTGTTCCTTCTCCTGGCCATTGTGCGAAATTTCGTTGTAAAAGGAGAAAAGTAAAAGTCGCACGACGCGTTGAATATTGAACGCGCATTTCGGCGATAACATTTGACTCTAAAATGCTGGCAATTTTTGTCCTCAATGGCTTTCAGATTAGATTTGATCGTAGGAAAAAATCGTTTCAAGATTGAAAATATTGGCTCTTTTTGATGGACGATCTATGCAAAGTTGCGTCTGAATGGCACCGAGGATATGTCTGATAAGAAAACGTCAGCTTTTTAACTTGAGAAAAATCCAATAAAAGGATCAACGACAATAAATCGTTTGGGAAATCCCGCCACCAGATTAGCGAAAGATTTCGGGGCTAGAAATCGTTTACTTGACACGTTGATGCGAGTAGTTGCAAAATTATCCGAAGATTTTATCTGAAATTTGCGACAATTCGTCGCCTGCTGTCATTTGCAGTTGTTCGATGGCTGCTTGTGATATCGATGCTAACCGACTTTTTGTTTTCTGAAATGTAAAAGATAAGTAGCTGGTATTGATTTGTTTGCAAAATTTCATTCCGATCTCATGATTTTATCAGAAATTGTGACAATTTATCGTCTATTGTCATTTGCATCTGTTGTCGATGTCAGTTTGTGATTTTTAAACCAGTTGTCTTTTTCTCAAATGTAAAAGTTAAATATCATGGATTGATCTTATTGCAAAATTTCACACTAATCTGAGGATTTTATGAAAAATTGTGACAATATTTCGTATATTGTTATCTGAAATGTAACGTATTTATTTATAATACATTCTGTTCTGAATGTTTCTGAATGGTGTTTCATTCAGAAAGAAGGTTTTAGAGGTCTGTTTCATTCTGAAACAAGGTTTTAGAGGTTTGTTTCATTCAGAAACAAGGTTTTAAAGGTCTGTTTCATCCAGAAACAAGGTTTTAAAGGTCTGTTTCATTCAGGATCAAGGTTTTAATAGGCGTTTCATTCAGAAAACGGTTTTAATAGGCGTTTTATTTAGAATAATAGTTTTGTAGGTGTTTCATTGAGAAACAAGGTTTTAGAGGTCAGTTTCATTCTGAAACAAGGTTTTAAAGGTCTGTTTCCTTCAGAAACAAGGTTTTACAGGTCTGTTTCATTCAGAAACAAGGTTTTAAAGGTCTGTTTCATTCAGAAACAAGGTTTTAAAGGCCTGTTTCATTCAGAAACAAGGTTTTACAGGTCTGTTTCATTCAGAAACAAGGTTTTAAAGGTCTGTTTCATTCAGGATCAAGGTTTTAAAGGTCTGTTTCATTCAGAAACAAGGTTTTAAAGGTCTGTTTCATTCAGAAAACGGTTTTAAGAGGCGTTTCATTCAGAAAACGGTTTTAAGAGGCGTTTCATTCAGAAAACGGTTTTAAGAGGCGTTTCATTTAGAATAATGGTTTTGTAGGTGTTTAATTCAGAAACAAGGTTTTAGAGGTCTGTTTCATTCTGAAACAAGGTTTTAGAGGTCTTTTTCATTCAAAAACAAGGTTTTAGAGGTTTTTTTCATTTAGAAACAAGGTTTTAAAGGTCTGTTTCATTTAGAAACAAGGTTTTACAGGTCTGTTTCATTCAGAAACAAGGTTTTAGAGGTCAGTTTCATTCTGAAACAAGGTTTTAAAGGTCTGTTTCATTCA
>JAQGAO010001511.1:0-23979 GCA_034697705.1 Ommatoiulus sabulosus | reverse complement strand
AATGTAAAAATTGCAAAAAAGACAACACACACTGGTCACTGGTCACTATACAGAGAATTTTTATGCAGGAAATGTACACTAGAAAAATCAATACACTAAAAAGTGGTCAAGATAAACAGGTGGTCAACATTCAAAGGTGGTCACTTTTCCTGGTTTTACTGTATTGTGTGAAAAATTTGCGATTTTTTTTGTTATACTGCTGCAGTGGTATAAATAAAATTCTCGATTTTTTTCTTATTTATCAAAATTTGATAATTTTATTTATAGAATTTCGATTTTTTTTTCACAAATTTGAGAAAAATTTGGGATTTTGTTTTGAAAAATGATAGTTTTACAACGAAATACCACCGAAATACAACAACAAATAAAATACTGAAATTTTTCAAATAAAAACTTGCACATTTATTTGTACAAAATTCGCATATGTGTGACTGTCCGCAAATCTTAACACTGACAATTTGCTCATTTTTAAATAAAATCCTCAAATTTTTTAAAACAAAATCCCAAATGTTTCAAAACAAAATCCCAAATGTTTGAATATAATTCTCACAGTTTTTCAAAATAAGAAAAAATGGTCGTAGATTTTTCGTAAGCCAGAAACTTTTCAAATCCCCAACTTGTAAATAAAAATCGGAAATTTTGAAAAAAAAAATATTTGAACAAAATTTCGCACGTGTTTGTACAAAATTAGCAGAAGAGTGACAATGGATTGCAGGAAAAACTAACAGTTTTCAGTGCTTTATCTTATTAACGTTCTTCTCACGAAAGAATTATAAAAATTCCCATAAATTTTATTTTACCATCGCTTTTTGTTGGATTTCTGGCACAATTGCATTCAAGACATGTATGGGTGAAGATGTAACATATATTTGTTGTTATTTTTAGTTTTGTGTGCTTTTTGTGCAAATGTATTTTCGAAATCTAGTTGCATGATTGAAGGGAAATTCTATTTTCATAACTTTAATTGGAAAGCAACGTGTCTGCATGTCCAATGTTCTGGATGTGCAGTTAGTCATCTATAGCTTGAACTTGGACCCTGTTGACTCCTCGCCTTTTGCACAATTTTTCAAATATTTCCAAAAATGTACAAGAGCATTTTTCCTGCTGTTTCAAATAAATTGTCCGTTAATCAAAGCAAAAGCTATCAGTTCACCACCCAGTAGGGCTCGGCCTCCATCAAGTAAATTCGACCAACCCACGTAAGTGAAAATAAGAGGCATTAATCTATTTTTTTGAGTCATTGAGGCCAAATTATTGACCCCTCCCGTCTTCCAAACATTTACATCTATATCACGAACTAAGGCGGAATGATGCAAATTACCCTTATATATCAAAGTGAAAAGTCTACAGTCAGTTTTTGGTTTTACGTTATCTCATAATTATTGGTCAGACTAACTAGATCAAAATCGTAAACCAGAAATGCACCTCGAAATGAAATGTTTTCTGAAATTGATCCGCCATTAAAGATGGCGGACAAATTATTTATGGAACACGACATGGCAGTAAAATCATCATTCCAACGTCCTTATCGTTGTGCCATATACATGTCGTGCCACCTGCAAATGATATGTTATTAAAATGTCTCATTAATCTTGACCTAAACACCTGGGAATTATTGTAACTTTGTAAACATACCGTAATTTATTCATACAAATGGATACTTTGTTGTCGTTTGGATATGTCTTGTTAATGTTTTTGATAAAACGTCAAGATAATGCTAAATTGTAATTTGAAAAGTTGCAAAGATGAATTGAGAAAAAATAGGGAATGGAACATTGTTGCCGTTATCAATGACCTTAACGCTGAAAATGCCCATGGGATTCAGAAATACACTGCAGTACAATGATAATAATAAAACTATTTTAATTTCTCCGTTTTTTTATAGATACTAAGAAAGTTGCAGAAATCAAACTTAAGATTGATACAACGAAATTAAATCGATACTACAAAATCACAATATCTTGAAATCAAGATGTCCACGCAATAGGACAAACTGATTAATTTATTTCTTCAAGCTTTGTAATGTCCTAAAATGTCGGATTAATTGACCAATTATGTCCCCGAAAAAAAAATTCCGAAAAATGGGTCATTTTCATTAATGACGTCATGAATTAAAATTCTAATGAAGCCATTTAGAAAAAAATTTTGGACGGTGACGTCATTCATTGTGGGCGAATTGATTTTATCAAACATTATCAGGACATCTGCTTAAATGTTTGGAAAAGGCTCGATTAAATTTAGGAAAAAATGCCCGCGATTAAATGTACGAAACAATAACCTTAATCGGGGATTTTATATCATGTACGAAAAATGCCCGATTAAATGTCCAAAAATAGCATATTAAATTGACGAAAAAATGTGCGATAAAATGTCCGATAAATGAGTAATTTTTAATGAATGACGTTATCCAGTAAACTTCATGATGACGACATTCATAAGTCTTTTTGATGAATACGTAAAAAAATCGTCATTAAAATTCGGCTATGCAGCCCCAGATGTACAATAATGTACTTCTACGTTTACAAATTGCAAGAAAGCACAGCTATCGGTGTCTTTTTTAATCAAATTTTCCATCGTCTTAAAGTTTAAAATATTGAAAATTTTAAGATGTTTTCGCAGTAGTCGTCCAATAAGTATAAGTGTTTTCATCTTTCTAGTTTAATTTAGTAACTGCGGTTAGATGTTCCTAGGTTTGTATGTTACACTCAAAATGGTGCTTCGAAGCACCTCAACTAAAAATGGCGACCACATCACCATTACTGGCCTTCAAGGAAGGTTCCAAGGTTCTAAAGGTTCTTGGAGGAACCTCTTCAATAACGTTACGCCAGGTGAAAGCTGCATTCCAAAACCAGAAACTCTCAGTGTTGCGCGCAGTTGCAATGTTAATCAATGTTAAGGTAATTGTTTTAGATTACATGCATATTTCAGTTCACTCCATTGCAATGTTTTCGATGTACAGTGTATAGTTCTGTTATGATGTACAGTAAAAACTGAAATGTTTTGACATGGTAATTTGAACGTTTTAGGGTAGGTCAGGTTAGGTTATAGGTTAGGTTGGATCAAATTATTGTTCCCATTACTGTACTTCAATTTTTACTCTATGCCATAGTAGTTATACATCTAAATAGCACTAGATTTTCAGGACGAAAACACGTCCATATTCATATTTTAATTAATTACCGAGACTTTTCTTATATCAGGTTTACGTGAACTGAAATACTTCAAAAAGAATTACCTTTCAAGAATTATCCTTAGAAGGGTTCAATGTATCGAACCTCTTCCATTTTTCAATTTATAAAGAACCTTTTACATATATAAAAAACCTTTAAAAGATTTCAGTGCATTAAACCTTATTTGTGTATTTGTAAACTTTTAAACGTTTCGGTGTATTGAACCTTATTTGTGTATTTGCAGTCTTTTAGAAGGTTCTTGAAAAAGAACTTTTTTGGGGATTCTTCGAAGTACCTAAAATGGTTCTTCTGGTGTTTACACTTTCTTACACCTTTTTTTAGAGTGTAAAGATTGGGCAACTTTACTTTTATCTTCCTTTTAGTTCTGATTTACAAGTCCTGTTGCGAAAGTCCTTTGGAACTGAAAATATTCAATGCCTAGAAGTATACCAGTCATTGCCTAAGAGGGAAGATATCATCTTTACTCCTTTAATGCAATTTCCTTTAATTGCACCTTTCAAATTTTCTCCGAATTCTGTAATCTGGATCAATGCCTTCTTCGACATTGCTTTGTATCACTGCCCTTGACCACACTGGCTAATAATTAACTTATTATCTCCGCCAGATATCTCACGCTGCAAGAGTTGATCAATGATAATGTGTAACATCCTGCACATTGATCAAGCATGATTTAAAAGCGTGTTTTCATGGCTTCCAAACGTCTTTTTCTTCTGTTTGCCCTTACTTGTTCGTTCTCGTTACCTTGTCTGCTAATTTGACCGATTTTTTTTGGTAACAGAAAGTCCCTGAAGGCGACTGCAGTAATGGAATCAGACTGGAATAATTAGCAGGCGTTAATTAGAAAATGTTTAAAGTGGAGAAAGTCTTAAAGGGCATTGTTGAAACATGAGAAAACAGGAGGACTGAAAAATCCAGAGATCAAAACAACAACAACAACAACAAAAAGAACCTCAACAGCTCTTAAGACTAGTTAAGCTTAAGTCGTTTCCAGTGTCAGAAATCGTGAAAGTTTCATAATGCATGTTGGATTGAGGCCATCATCCTATACCACCCACTGGGGTTTCTACTTTTCTGCATAACTGTTTTTGAAGGTTTTTTAACAAGTGTAGGTCACCACTGTATCAGAGATAATGGCTTCCTCCAAGTACAAGTGTGTGTGTTCAGTCATTTGCAACATTTACAAACAAGTTGGTACAGATGTAATATCTTAATCTAGCGTGCACTATACCATGTTATGGTAACATGGAAACGCGGGATTGTAAATGAGCCGTGATATTAATTTTGACACGAAAAAGCACATGTACAGTTAAACTGTTAAAGTTATTGTCAAGCATAGTAATTGCCTCGTGGAATGGGCTCAGAATAAAATCACAGAAGTGGTCATGGCTTTATGCATGTAAACTATGACAGATACAGGGTCCCCACACCTGGAATACATAAAAAACCTGAAAAAGTCAGGGAACTTTAAAATGTCTATGTAGATATTGCCTATGTAGATGTCAGAGAACTTCAAAATGTCTATTTAGATAATGCCTATGTAGATTTTGCAAAATCGTGGATAACATTGGCATGTCAATTTTGCCAGTATTCAGAAAGAATGACTTATTTTCAAAAAGTCAGATAAATTCAATGTACTAATGTCGCCACAATCCAAAATTTTCAAGTTTCCTAGGACAAATTTGCAACATTTTCCACAGTTTCCTTTCCGAGATGAAATTTGCAAAATTTTCAATAGTTTCAGAGAACAAATTTGAAAAATTGTCCACTGTTTCAGAGGAGAAATTTCAAAATGTACAACCTTTTCCGAGTAATGAAAAAAATATGAAAAATTTACATATGTCAATTTTCGAAAATGTTCAGAATTGACATTAGTAAATTTTACAAAATATTGAAAGGTGCCCTATGTAGATTTTGCAAAATCGTGGATAACATTGGCATGTCAATTTTGCCAGTATTCAGGTAAATTTGTTTAAAAACCTGGAAAAGTCAGCAAAGTTGAACAGGATAAGTTCGTTTTAACGTAACATAACCTTAGGAACTCGAAAGTTTAACCGATAATGTGTAATATCCGAATTAAGAATACGTCTCATACATTATTTGTCCATACCAATGATGGGGTCTGGACATGAGTTCGTACTTTCAGAACTTCTTCTTAGTGAGCTTTCACTGTACTACGCCCTCATTGGCATTTCAGAGAGGTTCATCCTGTAATTCTCGAATTTGTGTCTCACTATTAAATACCCACTGCTTTCCTGATTTATTTCTAAAAATTGCAAAGTTATAGACCGAGAAATGTTTGTTTTTTGTAATTTGAGATTTACACAAACGGAAGGTTTGACCTTTTTGGGTCTATGACCGAAATCACCAATTTTATGGTGCTCTACCTGATCTTCTCGAAAATTCGGCCTCTTGCGGTCTCCTTGGACAAAAACTGGTTGTTATTACTTCGCCAGTGCATCTCTTGTTTTTTTTTCATAACATTTTTTTTTTTTTTTTTTTTTTTTTTTTTTTGCAGTTGTTGAAAGACAAGCACTTTCATGATTTTGTTCACCTGCATAATTGACATGCAGGGCTACACTCTCGCCCATGCGGTAATGAGGTTATTGATAAACTCTGAAGAGAGGAGGCAATGAAGCGAAAGAGATGATATTTAGATAAGTGCCTTGGTATGTTGAAAAAATCCGAAATGAGAAAGTAGCACTACAATGCACGGTGAACAATCATGCAACTTACAAACATCGCAGCGTGCTTTGGAACTTCTGAAATCTGATAACAGACATGTTTTTGTTGTTGTTGAATCAGGGTTCCCACACTGCTTCTCCTTAAAAGGAATGCTTATATTTGTCGAAACTTTGAACTCCCTTGCTTCCATTTTTGGTGCCCATTGCATTATTAATGAATTAACCACACCAAGACTGTAGAATACATCAGTATTTACTGGTATACTCACTTTGTTATCCTGAATGAGTGGCCTAAATTAGCATTGAAGTTACGAAACTTTGAATTTGGATGAAGCAGCCCAGGATTTAGTAATCACAGCATAGCTATAGACTAAATACTGTTTCACTAAACTCGTATTAAAAGCTGTTGAATCAAAAGTAATTTTTTAAAGTTTTTAAAATGTTTTGAAAGAAACAAACGTATTCTTCTCATATCCAGATTCAAAAAACATTTCATGGAAATGCATGAAGTTGTTGAAAGACATATGTTTCTATTTCTTTTGGAAATGGGGTCCTTAATGTTTGGTAATAAGGACATTTTTTTTAAATTCTCTACAAAAGCGTTATACAGTATACTGCTATAAACACAAATACTCTTTTAGAGATTTTAGAGATAGGCCTGCTTATAATCTCAGGAATCTTGTGTTAAAATTCATTTTAGAGATAAAATATTAAAATGAATTTAAACAGTTCATTTTAACACAAAATAACTATTTCTAAAATTTGTGTTAATCTTGTGATTAACCTTCTCCAAGAGGAATCTTATGTTAAAACGAATTTAAATAATTCATCTTAGCACTCGATTCCTGGGATTATTAATAAGGACACCTGTGTATTAATGCTATGATGAAACTTACATGTATAATCTCAAGAATCTTGTGTTAAAATGAATTGTTTAAATTCATTTTAGAGTTAAAATGTTAAAACAATTTTTTAACAATTCATTTTTGAGATAATATATTAAAATGAATTCAAACAATTCATTTTAACGCAAAATTTCTGAGATTATAACTATCTCTAAATTTTGTATTAATCTTGTGATTCCAAGAGGAATCTTATGTTAAAATGAATGTAAATAATTCATTTTAGCACTCGAGTCCTGGGATTATAAGTATCACTAAATTTCTTTTCAATAAGGACACCTGTGTATTAATGCTTGGCAGAAAATGATGGTATTTGAGAAACTGAAGAAACCAAGAAATCTGAAATTTCATATTTTATTGTAGAAAATATTGCTCATAATAACAATGCTAAAGAGTTCCCAGATTTTTTGAAGTTTAAGCAACAGTAAGAATGCATTTCTAATGTCATACCAAGAAAATGTATCAAAAACAGTGGTTAAAATTACACCTGTAATTTGAGATTGCACATGCATGGTTTCTTAATTGCATATGCAAATCTGTGGTGAATTATTCCACGTGCATAAAATGCGGAAGCGCCAATCTGACAGTCAGTGCCATGATTTCCTGCAGCTTGAAACCCCTTATTTCACACGAGATATTTATGGGGAGCCTCCGAAGACACAACCCGAATGCATAATGTCAACTTCAGAATTGAGAAGTGCCTCCTTGACTTCGCTTTTCAATGAAATAACCCGCAGTAAAATATGCAATATCATCCGGATACCCCGCATTTTTCTCCAAATAAATCGGGTTATCATCTCTTCGTGGTCTTTTACCCAATTTTCATTCTTTATGTTTGCCACAGATGGCCTGAATAGTTAAGCTTTCGGTTATTCATCCCTTTTTCGTAGCTTCTTTCATTGCCATTTGGCCTTTCTCATTTATTTTCCTTTGAATATTTGAAGACTGACAACCATTCTCGTTATTGGCATTGTACCCTATCATGATCTATAATATTTGCTGTTTGGGAACTATGAGCACAATGAACAGTTGAAATGTATGTGGATTTTTTATTGGCGGTGTGTATATGCTTAGGGGCCATTCAAAAAGGACGTCCTCAAAATTTGCCCAAAATTGGACTCCGGCCTCTACCCCCTGTCCGAATTTTGTCTGGTCAATCAGGACTACCACCCCCTTCTCCCCCCCATTCGGACGTACGAAACTTAGAAAAAATTGTATTCAGAAAATTTTGAAAGTTTAGCAAATTTGGACTCGGAAAACGTAAATTTTGTACTCTGAAAAGGTTGCGAGTTTTGCCAATTTGTCCTCAGAATCTGTTGGAAATTTTGAAAATTTCTCCTCGGAAACTGTTGAAAATTTGTACAAATCTTTACTCGAAAACAGTTGGAAATGTTGAAGATTTGTACTTGGGGAAAAGATGGATAATTTTGCAAATTTGTTCTCGGGAAAACGTGGAAAAATTTGTAAAGTTGACCTCGGAAAGGTTGCAAAATAAATTTGCAACCTTTCCGAGAAAAATTAAAATTTTGAAAATGGACCCTGATCGAGTTTTTAAGTCCTCTGACTTTTCCAAGTTCCGGGACTGGAGGGTACCTGTTTACTGACTTTTACAATTTATAACCCACCCATGCGATACTAAGCTTAATTTTCCTTTTACTTTGGGAACTGATTTTATTTGGCATTTTTTTTTCAAGTGGACGTCCGAGATGGTCTTACCCCCCTCCCTCCCTCTGTCCACATCGTGTCCGTGACTTTTTGATTTTTCGAGTTTGTTAACATTCGCTCTATGTTATGTTAAAACAAATGTTAGACAAAATGAAAAAAAAATCGTTTTAATGGGGAATTTTCCCATCAAAGTTGCAGCACCTTCTCATTCATATACGAACTGTAAGATTTATCCAAACTTCGATGAAACGTTAGTACCTATTGTTGAAGTCATGTTTTGTCTGACTTCTGATAATACCAACTGCGAACAAATTTTGTCGTCCCTTGAAATTTCTCTTATCTTAGCGATATGAATACACAATTTTTGTTCATAAAGTGGATAATATTCATTCACTTTTCCTAATTTGCAAATCTATAAGTTCATTGAACATTGATTTAATCTATGCTAATGTTAAATGATTGCCGTTTCTAAGTGATCTTTAGATTGTTTATCATGTTTTTTCTTACTTCTGATAATACAAACTGCGGTTTAAACGAACAAATTTTGACGACCCTTGAGATTCCTCAGTTCCTCTTAACGCGGTTCAACTATAATGGAAAAAATCAGGAATATATCTAAGCGAAATAAATACAGATGAACATATTTTTTTTGTTCATAAAGTAGATATTATTCATTCACTTTTCATAATTTTTAAATCATTAAGTTCTTTAAACATGAATTAATCTATACTAAATCATTTCTAAGTGATGTTAACATTGTTTATCATTAATCATGTTATACCCCACGAGGACATTAATGTCCTTAAATTCTTTACGAATGTAGAAGAATTAGCATTGAATGCACCTACTGTACCAGCCTTGAATGTTATGATCTATTTTTATCTGATTAATTTTTCGTAAAAGTTTTAAACTATTAATATTATAACTAGGCAGTTTTGGAGACCATCCACAAATATTTATCAATATAGCCTAAATGACAACGAAATGATACTTGGTGCATTTGCAGCCTTACATGTATATGCACTATGATAAATCAAATTTGTTTGTAGGCCTTCAATTAAAAATGTCGGCTTCATACAATAACATTTTTTTTACAGAATAATAACATGCTTGGATTTCATTCCTTAATCCTATCTGATTTTTGCTGAGATATTGACTGATGAATTAAGACAACTTGTTGAGGATATTTGCAAGGAAATTTGGGTCGCGCGTGTTTTGATTAGCCAAGAGGACATTCTTTGTTTTTTCTTCAGTTTTTGCTGTTGGATGCACTTTTCTTTATGCCAACCAATTATTGGTGTATATTTTCACAGTTGAAGTTACCCAATTTTTGTGCGCCCAAAATGCCTTGGAGGACACTATACGTTTCCTAGATAGAACAGATAGAAACCAAAACACACTAACGTTTCAATTATTGTATTTCGGTTATAAATTTTCAAACCTTGAATTGCTCCACATGCACTGCCATCTGTCTTTTTACACTACTTTTTCTCCATATTTTTATAAGGAACACTAATTTAAGCAAATAGGTTGACATTTTTTTTTTTGAATCTATACTTGAAAACTGCAATGAAAATAAAAATGATTTTAAGATTGTCATTACTCACTTGAATAGGTAGTCTCAGGCAATAGTATTATTTGAAATATCGAATCGCGGATTTAGGACAGCTTTAAGAGTTACGTGCACTTGCACTCGACGTCAATATTGCGAAACATGATGTCCGAAAAGAACCACAATATAGAGCCCAAAATCTAGCTGTTTGTCTAAAATCGTTTGGCCAGATTTGTTTTAACAAAAGGAGTGACTATATACACACTATGGCAAACCATTCTCAACAAACACAGTACAGTATATGCATCTTTGTTGAGTGACTAAATTAATGTCTAAATTAAACATTACAAATTTTAAATATAAATTAAACATTACAAATTTTAAATATAAATTTTAAATATAAATTAAACATTACAAATTTTAAATATAAATTTTAAATATAAATTAAACATTACAAATTATAACTAAACCATGCGTATAAATTAACCAACAGAGGTTAAGAATAACCTAGGGTTAACCTACTGTGCAAGTCTAGGTTAACCCACCGTTGTATTGCAGAAGCAGGGCTATGGAAAAATGAAGAGAAAAGTTAACTCAGCCAGTAGGCAGGGTTAACCTCGGGTTATTAGGAAAAACAACATGGCGGACATTACAGATGAATCTAGGGAATTGTGCATGCTACACCACCTGGTCACAAAGGCAGTGGGAAGCCAGGATGCGCAATCTGGCAGCATTGGCACAGTAGCATTGGTCAAAGTTAGTTTTCTTTCAATCCTCCATTTTGGTTTCAGCAGGTTAAACATGGGTTCCATAACCATGGGGATATTTTATCATATTGGTGCAACACAAACATCTAACCCGAAGGTTAACCTGGAGTCAAATTTTAACCCAAGGTTAGTAAACTTCAGATTTTAACCTAAGTTGGTGCAACCGGCCCATACAGTTTTCAAACGTGACATACATGTAGCAGGCCAGCCACGTGTGGAAATTAAACTTGCAGGCTAGCAGACGACAGCTGTGCGGGTAAATCAAAACTTTCAATTTGTCACAAAGACATTGACATGTAACTCCATTGGTAGGAGCGCCACGAGCAGCAAACCATTTTTTCCTTTGATCTTACCGACACTCCGCGGGAAGGACAAACAGTTTGTTCCAGAGCAATTTTTAGTTTGCTCGATTTTTCGGAATTGTTTGTTGCATGTTTTTTTTCTCCCACAAAGCCCTCGACAAAACGTTTGTCATTTGTGGTTTATTTGTTTTCGTCTGTAGTAGTCTGTAGTAGTCTGTAGTGCTGTATTTCGACAGGTTACATATTTTTGTTAATCAAAACAATGCATATTCAGGTGCATATTGTTGTAAAGTTAAAATATTGAAGATGCACCAGTTAAACGCCTAACTCCGAGGACATACTGTATTTAAAGATGATTTACCAGAATGATGCCTAATTATGAGGACATACTGTATTTTAAGATGATCTACCAGAATGATTATGGTTGTCAACCTCTAATGTTAATTTGCAATGATTTTTGTTGTTGGAATTTGCGGTAGTAAAATTTGAATATCCTGAAAATTGATGCCATAAGAAAAAAAAATAACAGAAAAAGGAACTTAGCTTCAATCGCGTTACTAGTGGTTGCACCAAATGTCCAACTGCCCTAAATCCAAGGTTTTGTCTACATCAAACAACTTATGCATGTACGAACACCTATTTGGCGATATTTTTTTTTGCAAATTTTACTAACCAGTGTTTTCGCGAATATTATACCGTTGTATTTGAATCCATGTTTATTTTCGAACATTTATTTTCACATTGCCTCACGTCAGTTCTGCGCTAAGTTCATTTTTAAATAATCTTTACAGAATCTGCAATTCCCATTCCTGAGAAAATCCGAGGAATAACATGATCAGCTCGGACAAGTCACATCCTAAGCATCATGACTGCTTTTTGTCGGCCATATTGTTTATTGCTCGTTCCGCAGTGCCTGCCCTAGAGTCCCAAATTTATTGTTGGAGCGCGGAAATGCATCGCAGTATCAGCCAATGGCACAAAAGGTGAACTCTGCCACTTCACTTTTTATATTGCTACGTATTCAGGTTAGACAACATTTGCATATTTATGGCTTATTATTCTTGCATAATGCTACGTGGGATCAACGTCCACGGAGGTTGACTGGTGATAAAATCATCAAATACACACGGACTGTTTATTTTTTTGCACCTAGAATTGTTGTTGCCTTCCGTGGTTATTTATTGGTGCCATCAGTTGATGGACGATGTGCTGATAGCTAGGCAATGCTATCCAGATTCTGATTGTTTGCATGCATTGTATATACAGTGCATATTGAGCAAAGTAGGTATCAAGCATGGCGGATGGTTACTCCTTTGGTCAACCAGTCCAGGAAATCCTGATGTTGGAATAGAATTTCAAGAGATAACATTGATACCCCTGCGCAAGAGGGTGGAAATTCTGATGACATTTAATGGGACAAAAAGCTGATATGAAAGCCTGAACAATTGTTTTGTCATGAAATTCTCCGAGAAATTTGCATGTATTTAAATATCACATCCCACCTTGGTTTTAATTTTCGTGCGTACGCATGCAGTATTTTAACAATATCTGAGTACCTGTTTTACATCTGAAAATATATCAAATATAATGACAGTGTAATTATTGCCCCAAGGCGAGAAGAAATAATTGTGCAAAATTGAACGTGAAATGTGCATGTCCTTTTTTTTAAATTATCGGTGAAAATAACATTTTGGGTTTCGCCCCATGCATCGTTTATGCTTTTTTATTTGAAAGAAAAAAATGATGCATGGAGAGAACACGTGTTTACCATTGCAATAAACTTCAACAAAATTGCAACAACTTCAGTTCATTAAAGTCGCAATATGTGATGTTAATGAGCTCTTTGTTTAAAAAAGGTGTTTCAAAAATTGGATCAAATTTAATTGGATAAAAGCACTATTTTAGAACACATTGGAACACATATGGTGTTCCAAAATTGGTACAGAAAATTAAACACAATTATGGAACATAGCTCAGTAAGGGCACAATAATTTAATATGATTATGTGAAACATTATTTTAGTGTGAAACAACTCAACTTTTGCTCTTCGGAAATATGGTTTATATTCAATAGGCCATAATTTTATGTCTGCCCACATTTCCCTTCACTGTATATATCAAAATCAAGCTTTTGGAACACAACTGAAGGTACCTTGTACTTTAGAACATAACATTGGTTCCATGTATGAATTATTGTGTTGCATATCAAAAATGTTTCAAAAATATGATTAAATTAATTTCGATAAAGCACAATTTTAGAACACATTGAAACACATAGGGTGTTCCAAAAGTGTTTCCAATTTATTTCATAGGAACACAAAGTCTTCATAACCTGAAAACACATTCATAGGAACATGAAATTAAAACACAATTATGGAACACAAAGCCCAATTTTGGAACTTAAAAAAACAAAAATATTGTGTTTTGTGTTACAATTATTGTTTTAATAGGCATGTTCAGGCCTGGGCATGTTTTTCATGTTCCAAACGGTTGGAAATGACTTACAGTATTCGATTAACTCAAGCGATGAGTGTTCACCAGGAACTTTGTGGGAAACTTTCCATACCTTAATTCTGGGACATTTTCCTCAAAAGCTTTGAAAGCACACTTGACTAAACTTTTACTCAAGAATCTTGGGAAAAAACAAACACTTTCCAATTTAGCGCTTGAGCTATACAAATCTGTGCTGAAACAATATTGTCAATATTTTGTTGTTGGTGCAGTGGACCATTTCAAGCGAATTTTTTTCCTAAGTGTGCCATCCCCTGGCACTGTGACGGTTTCGTGGATCTCATTAAGCAATGCTGGGACAAGGTCGTGATTCACTTGACTGCCCTGAATAAATTATTGAGTACAGTATTAAGAAATATAGGTTATACACGATGAATCTGTTCGAAAATCATTCACTGTATTGCGACCGGAATATGTTGGTATTTACAATGCCAAGAGGAACATATGGAGGAACTTTTTGTTGTTAACTGCTGCAAGTTATGTCCATATAAGTTGTTTCACATATTTTTTTTTTACATTAAATCATTACCAAAAACCATTACCAAAATCATTACCAATAAATCATTACCTAAATTGTTAACATAAGTTTGTTTCCAGAAACAACTGGCAAAATGTAGCAGTAGAAGTTCCGCTATGTTTCCAGTAGCTTAATGCTTGAACGACACCAAAAGCCTGCATTATACCTCGAAATTAAGTTAGAAAGTAGTCCTGTAATCGAACTCAGTTTCGCAGAAGCGCAAACTTTTACTTCTACAGCATGTTCTATGTCAATCAAGTTTTGATATAACGATGTATGACATATTGCACTGTATGGAAATGGAATGACATTTTAAGTCTCTGGCTTCGAGCATTTCCTGCACATCTGAGCTTTACCTACAAAGTTTATACATGAGGGGTGTTTATTAAGTTTCCGCAATCCTTTAAAAAAAATCGGTTGTATGGATTTTAATGAAATTTGGTAGAGAACTATATGTAAATGTCATCTATTATTTTAAAAAAATCCATTTTGGGAGATGCGTTTATCTCATCGTTCTGGGGTTTGTCTGAGTTTCCAAATCAGCATTTCTGACAGACACTGGCCGTCCATTTAACATCTTTCTTAATTTTCTGTCCATTTCTGAACTTTTCAATCCACTCATGGACCGAATTTGTTTGGATATTAGTTGGACCTTAAACATAACCGCTTCTGAACCACTAGCTCTCCACGGAGTCCATCTTTGCTTTCAAATTTTAAGCACGTGCAATTTTTGAAATATATCCTTTAATGTTGAAATATGTTCATGAATGATGGAAACAATTTTCCAACACATTTCATTAAAATCCATAAAGCATTTCATTCTGCATGATTGCGGAAGCTTAACGAACAATCCTGGTAGAAATAAAAGTGCTGAATCAAATTTCGTTATCTGCTTTTATGAGCATGACTTGGAGCACTTGCATTTTCACATTCCCAAGCACTTACTTTCTCAGGCATCCGTAGCTCGTTGCACGCATGACCCGAACAGAAAGTAAAAATTACAAAAACGAAAACATGAAGCAAAATAATAAAAAAAAACAATGTTTTTAGAAGAAACTTGTCCAGTATGATTCAACGGGCAGTGATACCAAAAATGCGTTACTTTCTAGAATGTTATTTTTACTTTTGCCCACTTTTTAAGTTTTTTTTTTTTTTCAACATTTTACCCAAGCGCAATTTTTTGATTTTTCAACAATTTTTCGTTCCAAATTAATGCGAAAAGAGTTGACCTGATAAAGGTCGCGTCTCGTCTTTTTCGGCTTTTGCATTTTCTGTTCCCGTAGGCAATCTGCAGCCAGCAAAACCTGACTCTGTTTTTCAAATTATGCCATCATCCCCGGCTCATTGTGTGTAATTACGTAATTACGTGAGTTTCTGGCACAGGATAATAAGTGTTGGCTGCGAAAGTACAAACTGGCGTATTCTGTGACTACTCAGATGAGTGACGGAGAACCCCGCAAGCAGGCTATCTGTCCCGAGCTGTGTCTTGCAGCCTAATTATTAGAAGACTTCTAGGTTATGCAATGTAGGTTAACGATTCCTGGTGAAGAAGACTCCGTAATACCGAAAGAAAACAAGAGAGAGTTTACTTTTATATTCATAAACAACTTATCCTTTTAGAATGAAAAATGGGACTGGCAGGCATCAAGAAGATACCTGCTGTCTCTTTAGAGAGGACATCCAGGAAGCCGCTTGTGTCCTGAAACACTAAGCGAAAGCACTGATGGTCTGTCTAAAACATTGTTTTCAAACCTTTTTACCCCTGCGGACCACTTTCCAGTTTCCCCTAGAAATTTCACATTCAACTTCCCTGACTTTTCCAGGTTTTTAAGCAAATTTTTCTGACGGAAACAATGCCCAAATTGCCATATGCCAATGTTATCCATGACGATTTTGAAAAATCGACACTGGAGAATATTCAATATTTTGCAAAATTTACTAATGATAATTGGGAAAAATTGTAGGAAAATTTTGTAAATGTCTTCAGCAAATGTGGAAGGTTTTGAAAATTTGTCCTCGGAAAAGATTGGAAGTTATGCAAATCTGTCCTTGAAAATAGTTGAAAATTTTGAAAAATTGGGCTTGAAAAACGTGGAAAATTGTGCTGAGTTGGACTCGGAAACTGTGGAAAAGTTGTATTATGAAAACGGGGAAAATTGTGCAAGTGTGTCCTCAGAAACTGTTGAGCATTTTGCAAATTTGTCCTCGGAAACTGTTGAAAACTTTCCGTGGGGTTTCCAGGTCAGGGGGAACCCTAATTAGTTATATAGTTTTTGGGTGTAGTTTCAAAATCTAATACTATAAAATGAAATAATCTAAATAATCAGAAACCGAGCAGGATACGATTTATCCAAACTTCGATGCAATGGGGTGCAATGTCACGTGACATATTCATGCTGACGAAATCTGCATAAGTTCTTACTAAAAATACGAACTATGGTTACTTTTGGTTTATTTTGACGTCCCTTGAGATTCGTCTTAACGAGGTACGACTGTATTTTCGAACTTTCAAATACAGGAAGTGCTGCCTTTACATGTATGATGGTCTTTCTGTATGACCTTAATGACTTTAAAAGCGCAGTTATATCAATATATTTAATTGGACTTTGAGTTGTCTTTTCAAGCTCATCATAAATGGTATTAATTGACTTTAAATTAACAGTGCATACATTACAACTAAGGTTAGTTAATGCATCCGGTCTTTAGTACAATATTTTCTTTTTCAAGATGTTCCTGCATGGGTGCATGGTTTTTCACATGATGGAACCACCAACATCTGTTGCAAAAATTGTCCTTTGCTCATATGCATAACATTTCCGATAGATGGTGGTGGCGCCACCATGTGAGAAAGCTTGGCTCATAGTCAAATATCAAATAAGTTGGCTTTGGAAACAGTTTAAAAATAAAACCGATGAAACAGTCGTGACATCAGCGTTAAAATCTCTATTAGGATTTCATAATTAAGCACGAGGTTGATTAATCGTTTTGGGTACTTATAATTCGAAATAAAAATGGTACCCTTCAAGCATGTAAAATACAGAATTGATAAAACTAAGCTGAAGAGTTTCATAATTGTTATACCCGATTACATTGGTTATTAATCGGCATTGGTCATTTATTTATCAATTTCATACTTTTTAATGGTATTGCCTAAAACTGGTACTGTATTCATTTCATAGAACTTATGTTTCTAATCCTATGGCTTGACTTTCGAGACATTTTACGAACGGGTCGTGCATTCATCTTTTCCATATCCATAGTACGTGCTTCGAATATAGAGGGCGTTCAATCTTTTAGTAAACTATTATTTATATACTGTACGTGTAGTGTTGTGAAGATGTTCTTCAGCCTGTTTTACATTGAGAATGAGCATCGCATGTCCCATCAATAGGTGGGAAAACATTCAGGAAACTTTTGTAATACTTTCAATCATGGGGTTTTACGGACACACGCATTTTATAAATTTTTTTTTTTCTTCAAAAAAGACACAACTCAATATTTTTCATTCTAGATAAAGCAAGTTTTAATGCAAACTAACATGCAATGTAATCATTTATCCGAAACTTCCGAAAGTGCATGTACGTTAACCTCATAGATGTGTAGTATTTACTAGAATATACATGTATACAGTAGCTCATTTCGCTTGATTAAAAACCGTGTAAAATGCAATCTGGCAATTTTTGAGTTTTGTGACTTTTGAATCTGGGGTACGATATGCTTAAAGGTCGTCACACGCGAGGCAAATTATATCCGGAGATAAATATATAGAAATTCCAGGCAATATAGATTTCAACTGAAACAATTTCCTGTTGCCGCACATATGGAGCAATGTATTTCCGAATATATCTCTAGAGTATAAATCCCTATATATGACAGCACTGTTTAAAAGGGAATTGTGGGTAAACAAACTTGCCAAATTGCAGGCAATTGATTTAAACTGAAACAGTTTCCTGTTACCACACCCATGGAGCTATGTATTTCCAAATATATCTTGTGTATCCCTATAGACATGTACTTGTACATGTATGACAGCACTTGTAAACAAACTTGCTAACACTGCTCATTCCAATGTCTTTCCTGATTGGCTTGGCATCAGAATTAAACTTTTGTGCTCGATTGTAAAACCAGCGACGCCAGTTTGTTTCCAGAAATAAGTAGGCACTACTGAGAAGAGAATCATTTTCTATTCTGGAAATATCTCTGAAAATAATATGCGAAGGAAACATTTTCAAACACACGGGGAAATATCAAGCTACAATATTTCTGGAAACAAATTTCCAGATATAAATTGCCCCGTGTATGACGGAATCGGCCATTGCTGACTGCAATTTTGCGTTAATTATTATCAAAGAAGGCGGACCCGGAATTCTGGATTTAAATTCAGGAAAATTTGCCTTATTCAAATTCATATGCAGCACATGTATGAATACGTTTTCATAAAAAGCAATAAAATTTCGAGACAACTTTATTGCTTAAGTAACACAAATTTAATGATTTTCTGTCTGCTGGTTTATATTTCATTTTAAATGTAGGCCACTTTTTGCCGATGATGTTCTCAAGCAGATCATTATTATAAAGCGTGTTTTTTTTTTTGCGGCGATGCAGTGTGACCACTTAGGCACACCTTCTTACTCATCAGGAAATAACCTTAGCTATTATTTATTGGTTTGGGTCATGGAGGGCAATGCAGTTTCGTGAAAACATTCAATTATCGAGAATTCTGGTCGAAAGAAAACAACTCCCAGGTTCAAGGGTTCTCAAATTTTGTAATGAGATGGTAATGGGCAAAGACCTTTGACCTTTAAATTGCGCCCATACATTAGGGTTACATTTTGGTTTCGTTGCCTTGCTCGTATTATGAAGTCACTGCATAATAATACTGCAATTTACAGTATGCAGGTGAAAGGCCGCCTAAGAAGGTAATTCTTTCAGAGATGAGCATTTGTTAGCCAATCGATCAATCAAGACTAACGACTAAGTTATGAGTAGTGACTAATTAATAATAATAATAATAATAATGACAAACGACTAATTTGGTTAGTAATTAGTCATGGCTCTTCTGATTGATAATCGATTAGTCGTTATCTAGACTAATTAGACTAATGATCATTAGTCATTAGTCATATATGCAACGACTAAAAGTCTAACTTCGTAGCTATAACTGGGACACTACAGGTATTTAAGAAATTCTCGACAATTTTTCATTTATTTTGTAAATTTCTTATCTTGCAATTCTCAATAATTTTGCAGATTTTTCGAAAACTTTCGACATTTTTCCCAATTTGTCAATTGTCGACAAATAACAAAAATGACGAATATTTTCAAAATTGTCTAAAAATTAGAAAAATTGTTGAAAACTGGTAATATTGTTGTAAAACTGTTGAAAATTCAAAAAACACAGCCTTGTTCCTAGGATACATGAATTTGGTCATCACTTTTAGTCATTCATTTGACTCATGATTGGACATTTTATTCGACTAAATACTTATGATTCAATCTTAACGATTGACGACTAAATTAGTCATTTGAATTTAACAATGACTATTTTAGTCGTCAATTTTAATCATTATTGAAAACTATGATTCTCATGACTCTGATTCCTTGTAACTTAGAACAGTCCGTAATTTTTATTAAGTTGTTAACAGAAACCTTACATTTTATGTATTTTATTTAATTATAAACGAAAAAGAAATGACGTCCCTTGAGATTTGCTTAACAAAGCTCAACTGTAATTGGAAATCGGAATTTTTTTAAAGAAATTAAATTGTATGAATATATATATATATTTCTGTATGAATTTGTCCCGTACATAGTTTTAGATTTATACGAAAAGTAGCCAAAATGAATATGAAATTCAACATATTTTAAGTTATTGCGTTAATTACGAAAGGCTCTGTTTTTGATTTTTGCACATACAGTACATGTACAATGTATTCTGAAGAAATTAAATTAAAAGAACGATAAACCTAGTTTTGAAAACTGCAACAGCGACCCCATGAATTATAAAACAGCATTACTTGCACAGCACGCTTTTCAGCACTTTATTTAAACAACATTTAAAATGTCGATGGCGGTTTGATATCTAAAATGCACCTGCTACAGTCGAGGCTTTTAAAAATGAAAAAAAAAACTAATATAATTTAACTAGTTGGAAGGCCCGGGCAAAGCCGGGCCTTCCAGCGCGCCCATGCTGAAAGCGCCCCCATACCACTTCAGCAATGGCGCTTCATGGAACAGCTTTTCGCCCACTGATCCACAAACATACCTACATACATTTTTTTATACATTGTATACATGTACTGTATATGGAAGATGAATTCGGATAACGCGGTTTCGGGAAGTTGAAGATTTACGGTGCAGTTTTTTCACCATGCATTTTAAATTTTTAGGGGTAATCAGGCCTAAGGTTTGCGAATGGCACTTTTGTCAATCGTGAAATCACGTGTGAAAAATCGAACACGCTAATTGGTTGAAAAAAGTCACTCAAAAAGTTAGCGCTGTTTTTAAAAGCAATCAATGCATTTCTTTTGCATACGTGACTTTCCAACTGCCTAAAGTGCCACTAATAAAGCTTTTGTTTGAGTACCCCTAATATTAGTGCTACGTGAAGCCCGCAGTATACAGTATTTGACAATGAACCAGATTTAAATTAGGGATACTGATTTAGGCATAATAAAGTCACGTGTGCAACACTGCAACATCTATACACACTAATTAATTGGTTAACAAAATTCAAGGTTTTTGCTGATTTCAAACCTAGTAATACATTCCTTTTGCACACGTGACAGGTTTCTCCCAGACCTGGAAAACCTGGAAATATCAGGGAAGAATGATTTATTTGGAAAAAACTAAGGGGAATTCAATGTATTAATGTTGTCACAAACCCAAAAGTAATATGTTTCCACGTCGTTAGCCCGAGGACCTATTTTCAAACTTTAAAAAATATTTGGGTATAAATTTACAAAATTTCCCATAATTTCAGAGGACAATTTGCTAAATTTTCCACAGTTGCCGAGGACAAACTTGCGAAGTTTTCCACGTTTTCCGAGGACAAATTGGCAAAATTCTTAACATTTTCAAAATTTACAGCCTTTTCCGAGTATAAATTTGCAAAAATTTCGACATTTTCCGAATACAAATATGTGAAATTTCCAATAAATTTTCATGCTAATTTTGCAAAATATAGATGACATTGGCATATGTTAATTTTGTCGTTAGTCAGGAAACTTTGTTTAAAAAACCTGTAAAAGTTAGGGAAAAGTCACAAATGCGAAAGTACTATTAGTGAAGTTTTTGCCTGAGTAGCCCTATGATTTTCGAGAATTCTCACGTATTTCACGGACAAACATTTTCTTCGGAAATCATTTTCTAAAATTGTTTACATGTACGCCAAAGATTGAACTAAGCAGCTGGCGTGAGTATACAGCTGGGAGTCCAAATATGGCGTCGTTGTATATCAGATTTAGCATCTCTTTTTAGCAATGGATGAGTTAATGCAGTTCGAAGGGGAGAGCCACTCAAGATGGAAGTAAAGGACATTAAAATACGCAACTGCGAGCACCAAATATGGCGAAAGTTGATCGGTACCTCCATCCATTAAAAACTGCAATACAGTACGTTTTTTTTGCACAGTTTAATCCTTGGAAACGTGCCTTCGTAAATGCAAAAAGAACAAGTATTTCCTTTATGAACGGCATTTGGTTAAAGATCACCTTGATTGCGGCTTAATGCTTTACAGGTAATTACGAATTAATCTATCCCGTTTAACTCGTCGAAATTGCTTTACTATAACGATACTTAAAAAAAGTTGAAATTGCGGGGTGGGTGCACAATTTTTTTAACGGAGGTATTTGTTCCATTTCGTAAATTATAGACCAAAATTCCAAAACGTGTTCACGTTGTTGATGTTGACATTTGTGTCATCGGAAATGTGTATTGCCGCACCTAGTCCGATTGCACTGGATGTTTTGTTTCATTAGGGAACTGTACACGTTTATTACTAATGCCATCATCTATAATGACATTACATGTACCTCCAAAAATGGTGCAGCATTCGCTATCATTACATTTCAACCTTACACGATCATTTGGAATCACTATTTTTGCTTAGAAACGCGTATGACTTTTCGCGTTCATTCTGCGCATGCGCGTGCACGTTGTGACGCAAATTGGAAATGCGAGTCAGGAATGCGTGAAAGGCGAAATTTAAATAAGAGTGTTGCATGTGGGGGAAACCTGCATTGTCCATGCTAATGACCAGATTAATGATTTGGAAACCTTCATTGTCAATACTAATGACAGGATTAATGATGCGCGCAATCTGTATATATATATATATATATTATATAATCATTAATAATAATAATAATAATAATAATTTTATTCCAAGTCAGGAAAAGGAATAGAATGGGTACCTTGGTACCACTTACAGATATATCCCGGTGGGGTACAGATAATACACATATTTCATGCAAGCATTTGCATAAAATTTGCATTTACGCTGTTACATATCCTAGCTGATGAAGGTCTTATGGTCGAAACGTTGAGCAGCATTTAATAAATGATGGTCATGGTTATCTAAAAGTCTGTCAAATTAATTTCCGAAATTTTTTAGTCGAAGAAATGATCGAACCACAAATGAAATCTTTTACACAACCTGTAGTCATTTCTTCGTACGTTTCAAGATTCGGAGAACGTTTTGAATCGTCTACGAGCATAAGTTTGAGTTTAAGAAGCAGCATTTTTACAACGTAGTTTATACAAATCTTACGAATTGAGTTATTTCCCTCTAGATTCGACCTTTGCGTGTTTATCCACGCGTGTATTCCGTCTGGGAAAATGTAACTTCACTCACCACTTTCTCTTTTTCAACACTACTGTATATTTATTTGTAGGTCGTTCCGCTGCAACGAGATGCAATTTTTTTTCCTCCTATTTTAACGAATGGCATTTGTTTTAAACATTGGCACGAGTTTATTTAAATGAACCGAGGTCTGCAGCTTCAATGCCAATAACATTAACGTTGATTATACCGACGCCATCTGTTTATTATGGATCCCATTAGGATTGCGAGCATTTTAATGAATAGCTCTACTGCTCTATTACTCTTATACTCGATATATAGAAGTGCAGGCCCCAATTTTAATTTTTCATTCGTCGGCACTCGAAACGATGATGGCTTCTCCGGTTTCAGATTTCGAGTTTGCCAATTATAAGCGTAATACATCTTTTTATTTCAGATCATAAATCTAAACTCGGGTTTACTCTCGAATGAAGCAAAATTCGTAAGGCGCATTTATTGCTATCGGAGCGAAACGGGTTTTGAAAGGGGCCATTCAAAAAAGACGTCCTCGTGTAGAGTGTAGGGGACGGGGATAGGGTGAGTCACGGACACAATGTGGACAGGGGGAGGGAGGGGAGTATGACCAACTCGGACGTTCACTTGATAAAAAAGAGCCAAATACAATCATATCCCAAAGTAAAAGGGAAATTGAGCGCAATATCGCCGTAGGTGATGTGTTATAAATTGCAAAAATCAGTAAACAGGGTACCTCGAGTCCTGGAAAAGTCAGAAAACTTAAAAGCCCAGGGTCCATTTGCAATCTTTCATATTTTCCCAGTACAAATTGGCAAAATTTTCATTTTTCTCGAGCATAAACTCGCAAGATTTTCACCCTTTTCCGAGGTTATCTTTACAATTTTTTTTTCGTTTTCTCGAAGACAAATTTGCAAATATTTCCAAGATTTCTCGAGGACAAATTTGCCACGTTTTCCCGAGTGCAAATCTTCAAATTTTCCAACGGTTTTCGAGTAAAGATTTGTAAATTTTTGATGAATCCTTTGATGAAACGAGATGAGTCGTTCATTGATAGGGTATTGAGTTAGAAAATAT
>JAQGAO010001510.1:0-23980 GCA_034697705.1 Ommatoiulus sabulosus | reverse complement strand
AAAGTCAGGCAAAAATGAGAATAAAATGGACAAAAGTCAGGCAAGTCGATTTTTCAAATGTGGTGGCAACCCTGTATTTTGAAATTTTGAAAATAATTACGATTCAAAACACGATTTGCAGAATCGTGGGTAAATCATTTCAATTCATTACTCAGTACTTGTCGTTTGTCTGGGAAATTTGTTTAAAACCTTATAAAAGTCAGGCTGAGGTAGGTTGAATATGAAATTTCTGGGGGGAACCCTGAATGAGGAGTGCAGCGCCAATTTTTGTGCTTGTAAAGCGCAACGAAGAAACTAGCTCGGAACTTATTTTAATCAGATTATAAACCTAGTTTAGGTTTGGTTTTGCTTGGTTAAATTGATTGACATGAAACCCAGTGCCAAGTTGTTGCTATCTTTGAAATGATTCGAAGATTCAAAGTGTTCACTATTGCCATGTTCTCTGTGGTACGTGCTATACTAAGTCACCTTTCGTTCATTTGTGCAGGTTGCTGGCGTCAATGATTGCATCTCAGACATGGAGAAAAGCGGCTTACTGTGCAGGCAGGAACCGCTGGGGTATGATCGACATGGCAGGAAGTACTGGTTCCTGTGTAGAAGAATCTTTGTGTGAGTATCCGAGCAGGCAGATTCTGTTGTCCATGGCCCTGTTCCTATTCTAATGATATGCCTCTTGCAGGGAGGACGATGAGGGAGAGACGTGGTATTACACCAGCAAGGTGCAGCTCGCCGAACTCATGGAAGTGCTGGACCCTAATGACCTGGAGGCTGACCTGTGCGGCTCCATAGAGGACATGAAAGAAGAGATCCACCGCCAGATGGAGATCACCGAGAGCCTCACTTCATCCCACCGGGGAAACAAGAAATCTTACTTGGAAGTGGAAAATAGTGAGTGGAATCCTTTTTTTTTTGGATTTACAAAGTTTTGCTTGTTTAATCAAGAAGATTTCTTGAAAATTTCTCATTTGTTTGTCCATGCTTTGTCCATGCCGATAATCCTGAGGTCTTTTGGCAAAAATTTTAAATTTATTTAGATACAGTAAGTCATTTCCTGTGACTGGACTACCTATTTTCTTGTCTTCTTAAATACTTGAAATGGCCTTGTAAAGGGTGGCAAGCGTTTTGTAAAAAATTTCGTTTTTTAAAATAACATTCCTGTGTTATGAGGTTTTAGTAGCCTATCTATTTGCGTCGTCTATATTAAAATTTCAGACTAATTAATTAAAGACCGAACATTTGGACATTACTCAGACCTTAATCATTCCATACATATTCTGCCTGAAATGCCTTCAAAGTTAAAAAAAAAAAAAAAAAAAAAAAAACGTCCATCTTTAAACCCGAGCTATTTATGAAACACATCTTTAAATGTTTAAATATGTTCTGGAATGCTGGAAGAACTTTTCCCAACGAATTCAGAAAAATCCATAGGCCTACAGCAGATTTTAAAAAAACACATGATTGCTGAAACTTATTGAACATACGTCATACTATTTCTTTCTAATAAATAGTTGCATACTTGTGCTATATGTGACCGTTTTCCAACTTTCCGGAAAAGTTTGACTGCCGATAATACTGAGAACTTTTGGCAAATTTTTTTTAATTTATTTAGATAAGTCATTTCCTGTGACTGGACTACCTATTTTCTTGTCTTCATAAATACTTGAAATGGCCTTGGAAAAGATTTCGCCAAATGCCATTGAATTTTTATTTGAAAGTTGAAATGTCCTTGAATTTTTAGGCATTATTAACAAAATTTCCTGTTAATGATGCACGTTACACTTTATGAAAACTCGGCATTGTATTGCCCACAAATAATGAGTCATACTGAAATTATGAAAATACAATTAAAGAGAGACTACAATTCAATACATACAGTATCTTGTCAGTTTAGATATGTAGTCACATTCGTGCTTCAAAAAAATTACGAGGTAGTTGCATTTTTGCCAGCGCTGATGGTCGAGTGGGTTACGCGCTTGCCTCTCGATCCTAACTAGCGAGGTTCACTCCCCGGTCGAGGGTTTCGGATGAGAGTTTGAGCCGAGGTCCCGTGTTGATCCCATTTGCACTCTGCACGTTAAAGATCCCTCTTGGGGGTGGAAGTTCCCCTTCGTAGGCAAAATTACCAGGTAGGTGATGCTGGCACATCCCCTGGCGTTCGAGTTGAGCCTCATAGCAGAAATAGGCCAACGTTAACAATCCACAAATAAACATACAAGCAGGTGCATTCTTACATTATGTAATTGAACCAGTTTTGTGGTGTTATCAATTTGCATTTATATTAATCAGTGGAAAAGTAAGACTTTTTTGGATATTGTCATGTTCTTTTAGAATATTCGCATTGGAAATCTAGGCGATGAGAGGTTCTCATTAATTCCTGGAGGGTTGTGATAGGAGCAGTAATCTAATGAGTTTAAATTCCTTTCTAGCGCAACTGGTAAGGGTTCAAGCCGAAAGAGCTATGCAAAAGGCCAGGGAGGAAGCTGAGCGACAAGAGACCCTAAAGAAGGAAGCGGCAGAAGCGGAAGCCAGGAGGGAAGAAGAACTCAACAAAACGATCGTGAGTCGTGCATTAAAAGCCAGTTCCTGTTCACAGGGAAGGTAGGGAATCCCAAAGATTAATGTTCCGATTTTCCTTTAGGAATCCTCTGCCACCAACATGACGGAGGAGAATCCAACAATGCCATCCAACGAAGCTGTAACCCAGGAAACGACGACCACTGTCATGGAAACCACCACCGTTGTGACGACAACAACGACCACAACAACCATCAAATCAGGTAAATGGCCTACGACTGTTCTTTCGGAAACGGGCTATATTTGTTTACCCCAGGCTTTGAAAAGAATCCTTTTTTTTCACATTTCTGAAAGGGAACCAATGTCCCGGAGATTTTCGAACAGCGCGAAAAACGTAATTTTACTCTTGGTTTTCACTTTCTTAGAAACTGTCACCCCCGATGATGTTCCTGTGAAAAGCGAGATCGAAGAAGAGAAAATGGATGAAAGCGCTAAAGCGCCCCTGGATCCCCCTGTTAAAGATGGTACGTGTGTGTGTTGTCACGTCTTTTTATGCTCGTACGATGATTATTATCAGTTATTTGCATATAAATATGCCTTTATTTTCAGAAATTAAAGAAGAAAATACGGAGAATAATTCGAATGCTGTGCAGCCAAAAACATATGCCAGGAAGGGGGAGACTCCCACCAATGAAAGTAAGCTATTAGCCAGGGAAAGCAATCGGAATCCTCTTTAGACTTTGAGAATTCCTAAAGTCTTGCTTTGAAATTTTTTTTAAAAAGGTCGAGAACTTTATTCGAGATTTATATGCTTAAATTGGTTTGTGTCACAATTTACACTCACTTTCAGAGCGCCCTGGAATTGTCACGAGGTCGAAAACTGGCTCGTTGCAACCCAGGACCTTCAGCCTGGAGGATCTGCGTTCCCGCAATTTTACCCTGTTGAGCAAGAAAGGGGAGAGCTACGGAAAGGACGTTGATTCTGTGCTGGTCATCAACAAAGATGGGGAGATCTCGCGTGTGACCCGCTCCAAGGTGGTTTCTGTCAGCACTGGCCCTTTCCTCTACAAGCTGGGCTGCGATGGACCCTACAAAACCTATGTCAACCAGTTTACGACTAACACTCTAGCCCTCAATAAACCGCAGCATGCTGAGGAGCGGGACAAGCGGCGTCATCTGTCGCACAAGTTCAGCCTCACGTCAGCTAGCGAGTTCAAGTGGAATGGAGCAGTCTCAGGTATTTATTAGTTTTGACGTAGAGCTACACCTTTTTTGACTTAGGGAGGTAGTTTTGGAGTTTAAAATGTCCGATTAAATTTCCGAAAAATATTGATCATTTTTTATTAATGACATCAATTAAAATTCTTATGATGTCATTCAGAAAATTTTTGGACGGTGACGTCATTTATGGTGTGCGAATTAATTTAATCAGACATTTTTAGGACATCCATTTATATTTCCAAAAATAATGCTCGATTAAATGTTCGAAAGAATGTGCCCATTAAATGTCAAAAAATGGGACGTTTTTAATGAATGGCGTCATCGATTTAACTTCTGATGATGATGACATTCATAAAATTTATAATGACATCATTCAAAAGGTTTTTTTTATGATTATGACATGACGTAGCAGTTCTACGTTTTTTTTTTTTTTTTTTTTTTTTTGCTGGTCAATGTGAAATTAACTGATGTTTTAATGATTGTTAGGTTCAAGAGCGCTGACAGTCAGCACGTTGAGACAAACCATCGCCCAGTTGGAAAACTCCCTGCCGACGGCATTACTTCATGCCAATTGGAGTCTCCATCGGGCCAACTGGCTGAAGGCCGTGAATGCATGCACCTCACCCAAGGATTTTGCTCAAGCTATTAGCATTCTTGAAGCGAGCATGAAACCTGTGATTTTTAACCATGTTTGGCACGAGTCGTTAGGTAAATATAAATTAATTGAAATTATTGAAAATTAACTTAATGTTGCTTCATTTTACGTGGCGTTTGGTACGAGAATTTTGCGCAAAGGCAGGGAAATTTGGAGTATATCCACCTTAGATGTCATCCTCTATATCAATTCCAATAGGTCACACCCGATTTCGCAGAAGCACCGTCCTGGAGAGGGAGGAACGGAAGAAACAGGAAAAGAAAGATAGGAAGGATGCTGACGATGAAATTGACCGTTCCTTCTGGGTCAAGTATCCACGTGGGCTAAGGCATCAGGTGAGGATCTGCTGCCAGAAGTGATCAGCATTTTCGCTATTGAATGCCTATTTATTCATATGAATTTTTTACCATTAAAACAATCAAGGTGTGGAAGCAAAAAGGTGAGGAATACCGTATCAGCGGGCAGGGTGGTTGGATGTGGCTGAGTGCTACAAGGACCTACAGGTGTCAGTCATGCTTAAAAATGGGGCTGCGGGGAGGGCCTTACAAGCTCGTTATTACTACAAAAGGTAAGCGTTCCGAATTTAATTTTTGTGTATATTATGCTAAATAATTTGTAATTTTTGCTTGACCACATCGGTTAATTTATTGCATCGTAACGTAATCTGTTTATTTCAGTTTCGGACAAATTACCCGACAAGAACAAAGAAACCGCGGAAAAAGATGCTGGGCCGAAACCTAAGCAAGCGGACGAACAGCCCATGGACGTTGATGGCGATAGCGGGGAAACGGAAGAGGGAAAGGAAAAGAAGCCGGAAATAAGGGAGGAGAAAGATGAGAAGATGGAGGTGGATAACGAAAAGACGGGTATGAATATTTTTTTTTTTTGCAAATCCTTCTGTTGTTTTTGAAATCTAGTCATCTCATCGATTTTCTTTTCTTTAGCAATTGCTAAGGCGCTTATGCTTCGTGACCAGGAAACTTATGAACTGGTCAATGTCTCTCATGGACTCTCAGCGCCGTTGCGCCTGGTGTACCGTAAGATAGCGCGTACTACAAGGATCGACAGCTTCCTTGAGAGGCGGTTGCAGCTGAAATTGCTCCAAGAGCAAATGCGCAATGGCAAACTGGCCACTACGAATGGAGTGGGTGATGCGGATGAGAAGCCTTTGGAGGCCGCGCCCACAAAGGCGCCGTTTAACTTGGCCGCTATCAAAAACCTTGCTGCCATCAAGAGGGGTCTGATGGCCCAGCCTAGACCCGAGCTACCCACGAACAAGCCTGGAACTAGCCTCCTAAAAATCAAGCTGGAGGACAAAAAGGCTCCTCGGCCTATTCCAGTTGCCATCAAGCCTGCCATTTTGCGCCGCAAGCCATCCCTGCCCAATGGTGACGTAGCCTTTAGCGCTCCGCCGGACAATAGCTTCAAGCTGAAATTGCTGGTTGCGGAGATCCAGCATGTCAACAAGAACTACAAATGTTTTTCACCTCTGTGCCGTAGCGGTGCCAAGACTGGGGAGGAGAGCTGCAAGTGTTACTCATCAGTTTGCCGTTATGCCCTCGACCTTTGTGAAAAGTTAAAGGCGGCGCAGGCGCGGGCCTTGGTCCTTCGCAAAGAAAATGACAAAACCATCATTAAAGCACCGCTACTGAACAACACCCCAAAGACCTTCGTAAAATTGCAAGTGCAGGCACCAAAAATCCTGCCATTAGACCCTGTGCCCCAACTGCCAACCCTGACCCCCAAAGCTCCCTTCATCGAACCATCCAATCACCAGGCGTCGAACAATTCTGAGACAAATTCTGTTGCTGTTGCTCCGCAGTCCCCTTGTGATGCCGAAAGTGTTTTGTTGGCAGCAAACAGTGCAAATTTACCGTGTGACGTTTCAGCTGGCATCAGTAAAAATGATGGGACACAAACTGGCACCAAAAATGACGTGCTAGATGTTCCCAGAAACGATACTCTTCCTGTAATCGACCCCAAAGCTGCCCCGCATCGTAACGTTGATGTCACGGAACTGTGTGAGAGCTCCCCATCCAGGATCCCTCCGTCTGCTTCTAATGCTTCAGTGTCTGTGCCGGTGACGCAATCTCTGCCTGCTGTTCCAGTGGCACTCCCGTCTTCAAATTTCGCTCCTTCATCGGCCCAGTCAGTGGCGAAACAAATTCCTAAGATGGTTTCGCTCGCATCCTTAGTTCATTCAAGCACACTAGGGCAGGTTTCGTCTCCAAGCTGCCCGCTAAACAATCTCGAAGGCTGTGACAAAACTTTGGCAGGAACTCTCAGCTCCAAAAGTGCTAAGGAGGAAAATGATGTGGACATGGGAAATCCTACTGACGCCTCCAATGGAAAGCCTGAGGTCCAGTCGGTTAAACAGGAGGCTAGTGTCATTGTTCAAAGCACGTCCAAGGTGACCACTGTGACGACAGTAACCACTCAGAGTGCTACGTCCACGATGATTGAGGCCGCCATGAGCTGTGCGGGGATCACTCCTCAGTTGACCAATGCTGTGACCACGACCAGCACCTCCAAGGTGTCCTCTGAGGTTTCTCAAATGGTGATGTGTACTACTGTGGCCAGCGGTGATACGATGACACAGACGATGGTGGCGGCAAAAACCGCAGCCGCCAAAGAAAGCTCAACCACCTCTACGGTGGTGCAGGGCAAAGTGGTTCAGTTCGCGAGCGAGGAATCTACCTCTGGAAAGGTCTACCTAGCCAAAATCACCAAAGTTCAGTCTAACAAGAAGAAGCTGGCCACCAAGGGTACTGTGCCCACCGGCTCCACCTTTACCACCAAGAGCAAAAAGACCAGTATTCTCGTGTTGCCTCAGTTCGAGCTGCGCCGACTAGCCAGGGGTGGCTGCAACCGGGACGCCAGGGGTGGTTGCAAATGGGAAGTCAGTGGCTTCAACAATAATGCCAAACCTAATGCTCACTCGTGGCCACTGCCCTGCTCCAGGCCAGCCTTCAAGACCTGCTGGAGGTTCCGCACCTCGACGTTGCGCAGCATCCATTCCGCTGCCTTGCAGCTGCGCATCCTGTGGTCCAGCTTGCGCTGGGATGACATGCACATGAAGCCACCACCCGGCGGCACCAGCACCCTAACCACCGAGAGCGAGGTCATCACCACGGAGCTGTTGAAGAGGAGGGACATCGGCCAGTTCGGTCTGCAGTCCGAGTACCTAGTGCGCAAGATCGTCGTGCCCATCGACTTGCCCAGCAGGCCACGGGGTGAGTGCGAGCCACGATTTTTTACTTATCAAATTTTGCAAATGCAGTAGGCCTACACTAGATTTGGGGTGGGAGTGCCGGGAAAGTTTTCTAAATTGTCTGGTAAAGTTATGACAGTATCTAGTTACTTTTTGGACAGGGTCTTAAATTAATGTTTGCCACAACAAAAAAAACTCGTTAAGGCTTATTTTCAGGGGATGTCTTATATTTTCATGGATTACAGCCTACATTTATTATTGCCCCGGGACTCTTCCACGATTCCTTTCTTGTACGCGACAGAATAGCTCTTAGTTTGCACTCATTTTGTCTGGGTGTCAAAATATATGATTCCCTTTAAATCTACCATTAAATCAAGTTAAAATTGAAGACTTGCGAGACAGGATAATTTTGCTAGTTGTAAATTTGATTCGAAAGTTGAACAGCTAAAATATATCCTGTGCATTTATCAAGGATTTTTTTATACGAATCTTGCAGAAAAAACTACGCCACAGAGAAGTGGCTTGAGGGAGCGCAAGCGGCCAGAGTCGCCCCAGAACAAGGGACCCTCGGTGAACGAGTTGTGGGTCCAGGAGGAAGAGCTGGATCTGTGGGAAATTAAACATTTCGGCGACAAGTATGTGCAACCCGGGCCATTTCAACGTTACAAAAATGGTACCGTTTTTCGACATGACTTTTCTCAATTACTTGATTTTGCAGGCTCGAAAAGCAGCAGCAAGTGTTGCGTGAAAAGGTGGCCCAACAAGCGGCTCAACAGAGTGCTCAGCAGATCAAGGCTCAGATGGAGACTCAACTGAAACTGCAGAGGCAGGCGATGCAGCAAAAGCGGCTACTTGAACTGCAGAACACTAAAGGAACGACCTCCACCACCACTTCTGGCACAACAACAAACACAATCGCAAAGGTAGGTTCACAAGCCTTTTTAAATGGAAAATTGTGATGTTCTAACAGCAACAACAAAAAGAAATTAAGTCTGGACTACTCTTACAGATAATTGCCCCAGCTACAGGCACCGTTGTTACCGCTGGCACTGTCACTACCCCCATCAAGGCCGGAGTTTCCAACATTTTTTCAACCCCAGTGGCCAAGACGTACTGCGGTGTGCGTCGCATATTTACTACCAAAGGGCTGAAGGCGGCCACCCCTATTACAGGTTCGCATCAAGAATTTATTTTCAATACAAGATTTGTTCAGCACCTTAAACTGAACCAAAAATCAAAAAATGTGTGAATTTTCACCTATTATCTTTTATCCCCCTAAAATGAATCACTTTTGTTTTTAATTATGGTCGTTTCCAACAGCCTTTTTATCTTCGATCATAAAGTGGTTGGGATTGAACTAACAATTAAACGTCGTAAAATACCGCAACCAGAGTGGGGCCATATTTATATGTTTAGGTGCAACATCTTGCATTACGTTGCGTCGAAACCTAGTTTTTTTGTGGATAAAACAAACATTTCTGGTTGTGATAATTTACGGCGATTAAGACGATGTCAAATTTGCGTAATAGTCTGCCGAGTTGTGCAATTTGCTTTCATAACCAGAATTACTTCAAAATATTGGGCGCAAATTAATTCATATTAGGCCAATAGAAACTATCTTTATTTCTTACAAATCATGAAAAGTCCGGTTAGGACTTTGAATTTAAAAAAAAAATAATAATGATATTTCGTTTTACATCTTGTATGTAAATAAAAATTTGTTATATAACAGGTGCTACCCCCATTGCTGCAGGAACAACTCCGACAGGTCTACCTGCAAGCACCCCGACTGCGGGTGCCACCAGGCTGCCAATCACGGCGGCCATCCTTCCCAAATCGAATCAAGGGACGCCACTCGGGGCTCTCACCACCAGAAGCGCCACCCTGGCCGTGGGAAGTCCGCGCGCCCCCTCACTCGTTGCCGTTCGAACCCAGGTGGCAGGGCAGCCTGTGAGACCAGGTATCCAGCCTGCTGCAGCGCCTGCATCGCCTGTTAGGGCTCAAATCCAAATCATCCAGAGTCCCAATGGGCAACTGCAAGTTCGGGGTCTTCTCCCAGGTCAGTTGCTTGCTTAGATTGCGCTCTAATTTGCAGTCATTTGCCACACGTGACATTTTCATGTGCTTCTTTGCAGGACAACAGCTGGTTCGCCTTTCGGATGGCAGGCTACAGCTGATCACCCTTCCACAGGTTCAGCAGGCACAGGCTGCAGCTGTAGTGCAACAGGGCACGCCTACTTCCGTGGCCAGTCCTGTTGCCACCAGCCAACAGACCATTCAACTTGCGGCGGTCCGGCAAACAAACGCGGTTGGAGTACCCACGCTGCAGCTGATTGCACCTCAGGGCCAACAAACGGCTGTGCAGCAAACTGCGCAGATTCAGGTACATTGAAATGACATTTTTCCATCCATTTGAAATTACCCAGATCTACAAAGTTTTCTTGATAGATCACAGATTTAAATCGTGTATGGAATTCACGAAGTCCCTAATAACCTATGAACGCGGTGAAATTTGTAAACTTGATCTAACCTAATTTGTAGTGATCAATCTGACGAGAGAAAAAATTTAGGTTACCTATCCCAATTTCTAATTCCCAATATAACACGCTTATTATAAACCAGGGTTCCCCAGACCTGGAAAAGTCAGGGAAATTCAACGTGTTATTGTTGTTACAATCCAAAATTAATGCTTCTACGTTTCTACCACTTTACCAGTACAAATTTGCAACATTTTTAACAAGTTCAGAGGACAAATCTTAAAAATTTTCAACGGTTTTCGGGGCCAGATTTGCAAAATTTTCAACTGTTTCCGAGGACAGATTTGCAACATTTTCCACAGATTCAGAGGGCAGATTTGTAAAATTAATTTTTTTTCAAAATACTGAATGATGTCATTTGTCAATTTTGGTACGTGGATGACATTGGCAGATGTCGATTTTGCATTGTCATTGGTCAGGGAAATTTGCTTAAACACCTGGAAGAGTCAGGGAATTTGAATATGAAATTTCTGGGGAAACCCTGTTAACTGTAATTGTTCCCGACATTTCTCAATTTTTGACGTTGCATTAGGTATCGGTTGTGATGCTGGGATAGGTGCATTGTCATTGTTTGACTTTTTCCAATTTCTTACATTTCGTTGGATTATTTTAGGTATCCTCGTCACCAACCACTCTTGGGACAGCCACGGTGGCTGCCATCTCCACGCCCCAAGGGCCCAGAATTCTCCAGATGATCAGGCCGCAGATCGCTGGCAGCCAGCACCAAACAACTGTCCAGCTGCAGCCTCAACTAATCCAAGCCCAAGTCCGCGGTAAGTGAGACACCTAAATTTGCCATCAACACGGTGCCTCGTGCGGTAAGCCTGATGTTAGCTTTACTTTTGGCCTTTTTTAGCAGCTGCTCAGCCAGTCTTACACGCCACATTGCACTCTACGCAAATCCAGCAGAAGATGCTGGCGGCTGTTCATGCCTCGACGGCGCAGGCTAATCCAACGGTTGTGATGCAGGCATCTGTGGCGCCCACTGTGGCCACCACCGCCGTGTCCCCAGCCATTCAGCATGTTGTCACTTCAGCACCTCTCTTGGCACTTGCTCCAGCAGCTGCAACAACGCCACAAGCCCCTGTGTCAATGCCCATTGTTGTACCGAAGGTGACATCTCCGGTGGCTGTTGTGGCGCCTAAGTTCACATCCCCATTGGCTGTTGCGGCGGCATCGGCATCTCCAGTCATTGCTTCGCCGCCCAGTGTGCCAGCAGCAGTCACCTCTGTGGCACGATCACCGGTGGTAGTATCCGCACCCGGAGCAGCCACTGCAACTGTGGCCATTCGGCCCGCTGCTCCGCAGACTGTCGCCACACCAGCCATCCAACCTGCCCCCGGATCAACTGTCACATCGCCACCCGCCAATGTGCCGCAGAAGTTTGTGTTGACGCCTCAGATAACTCAACAAAGTAAGTGTAATTTTGATAACGAGGTGTCGCAGGGGTCCACCAGATCTGGAAAACCATGAAAAATCAGGGAAGAATGACTGATTTGAAAAACGTCATGGAAATTCAACATCTTAATGTTGTCATAATATAAGATTAATGCTTCTACGTTGTTAACTCGGGGCCCCATTTTGTTAACGTTTTAATGTTTTCCCCAGTACAAACTTACAATATTTTCAAACTTTTCGTCATACAAATTTGCAAGATTTCTAAATGTTTTCAAGTACAAATTTGATAAATTTTCTACAGTTTCCGAGAAAAATTTGGAAAATGTATCAAATTCCTAGGACAAGTTAGCAAAATTCTCAACCTTTTTAGGTTGAGATGTTGAATTATTTTGTCGATATATTCTTGTAATGCTAATATCAACTTTTCTGTTCTAGTCATTCGTCAAGCTCTCGTAAATCCTAACACGACACCTGAAATCCAAGCCAAATTGCTGGCCCTGCAGAGGCATCAGCAACAGCAGATGCAGCAGCAGAAGATCAAGGAGTCGGCACCGGTGTCCGTCATCACTAGCCCCACCAAATTCGTGAAGAGCAGCGTCGTGACAGGTAGCGCAGCTAGCGACCCCCTGTCCTCGCCCGTGCACAGCCCGACGTCGGATGGAATGCGCAACCGCATCAAGCCCCTTACTCCGGAACAAAAGGAAGATAACCAGCGGTAAGGCAGATTCGGTCTTAGTTTCAAAAATGACGAATTTCAAAGTTGTTTGTTCCTTATTATTAACCCGACCTCTTTCAGAATGGCTGCCTGCCAGCAAGCTCTGAAGGCTATCATGGACAAAATTGAGAAAGAGGACAGGGCTAACCAACGTAAGCAGAAGCAGAAGGAGGATGCTGAGGAGCGCAAGATGAAGGCAGCCTCCAACAAGCTCCACGGCATTCTGTTCAAGCATAAGGAGAGTTTGAAAAAAGACATCCTCAAGAAACGGGCTTCCTTGGAGAAAGATTTGCAGCATCAAATCCAGGTAACTCGACAAAAACTCTGCGAGCTCATGATATATGCGTTTTCTGAAACATCGATTTGTCCCGCAAAGTCTTCGAAATAAACTATTCTAGACATTTTTTTAGAAAGAAGTAATTTTCTAAAAAAAAAATTAAATTCTAAATAGAAAATACATGTACACTTTCAGTGCTCTCTCAGACAAACGCCTGTTCTAATATCAGCTTCAATGTGATTTTTCAGGAAGAAATTAGGAAGGAATTACCAAAGTCCCCGAAAGGGACTCCAGCAGTCGCAACCATCGTCGACAAAATAATCAAGCCACCCAAAAAGCGCAAGTTGCCACCCCCCACTGAGGGACACCAGCTGCCACCGGTGGCACCGCCTAAGCCCAAGAAGCAGAAGCTCATCTCCACTGGTAAAGTGAACAACGTGGGCCGAGCTAAGGCAAATACCAACATGGTAGCGCGGCCCTCATTCCCACCGCACAGCATAAGCAACGCGATGCCCACTACGGCAAGGTCGTTGGACACTCTGCCGCCGGATACGCATTCGCTGAACGTGCCCATGGGTCCGGCCACGCAAATGATGGCCCAGAAGGAGAAGAAGCTGTATTGTGTTTGCAAAACGCCGTACGACCAAAGAAGGTAAGTCGTTCAGATTGTCTCTACTCTAGCTTGTCTTAAAAGGTGTGTTCATAAATCCGATATGTTGACCACTGTGCAATGCGGGTAATTTACAAAAAAAAAAGCTAATTTTATTTCTTACAACAATATAACCCCTTACTTTTAAGGAAGAATTATAGCTTCGAAATGTCTGTATTCTTTGTAGTATGATTTATGTAAAGGCCGTCACACTTGGGGCAATTTCTTGCCAATTTAGGCTTGTCTGAAAAGTCGAGCCCAAATTTCTTAGCATTTTACTAACCATGGCTTTCAAAAATTAAAATTCCAAATAGAAAGTAATTCTAATTCATTTATGTTTTTAAAATTTGAACATTTGATTTCTCATCAATTGCAAACAATAAAGTCGATTAGTTGTGCGTGCCTTTAATTTCCAGAAATATGGCAACAAATTGACTCAGTGTTACAGCCTTGAGTCTTGTCATTTGTTGTGAATTTTTAAATTCTTTCATTTAGTTGTAAAAAAATGTATATAAACTTGGAAAGAAGGCAAAGCAGCACTCGCAAAGTGCCGTGGAAAATCTTCATTAAAATCTTTGCTTTCCTGGTTTATGTATTTTTTTTAAAAAGAAATTAAAGGGAGGATTTCAAAATTTTGAGAAAAATTAATATCCTTAAGGCCGTCAATCACGAGACGATTTTTTGTCATATTTCTGGCAATTAAAGGCATGTTCAAAAAGTCAGGTTTTTCAATGAGAAATCAAATGTTCTAATTTTTCAATTTCAAAAATATTAATGAAGTCTAATTACTTTCAGTTAGGAATTTTCATTATTAAAAGCCACGGTTAGTAAAATACTAAAAAATATGCGCTTAACCTTTCGGGCACGCCTAAACTGGCCTGAAATTCGGCAACAAATTGCCCCGTGTATGACGGCCTTTAGGTAGAAGAGTCACGTTTCAAGGGGGAAATAAGAATAGTTCTTGAATAGAATAGTTATAATCCTACCTTAAAACAAAAGTATGAATACTAATTTTAACATTATGAATGTGGGGTTGCTGATGGCATTAAAATAAAAAAGTGGTGATTGGTCAGATTTCATTTTTATGTGAAACTGCATGTGTTAATGCATTGCGAAGTTTGAAAGTTGATACAACAACAATCGTGTTGGTCACGAAGAACAGTGGCTCGTATCCTCGTGCATGCGCCTCCATTCTGCTCGACCGACCCTAAGGCCTGTCTTTTCCCAGGTTCTACATTGGTTGTGATCTGTGCTCAAATTGGTTCCACGGGGAATGCGTGAACATCTCCGAGGAGCAAGCCAAGCACCTCAATGAATACGTGTGCGAGGAGTGCAGCAAAGCCAAGGATAACAGCACTGAAGAGCTCTACTGCCTCTGCAGGCAGCCGTACGACGAATCTCAGTACGTACCGTTGCCTGGACTAGAGGGGATTTGACCGAGAGCGTGCCTTAGTCACCCCCATTACTGTTTCCCATTGCAGATTCTACATTTGCTGCGACCGCTGCCAGGATTGGTTCCACGGCCGCTGCGTGGGTATTCTTCAATCTGAGGCCGATTCCATCGAGGAGTACACCTGCCCCACCTGCCAGGGTAATTCCCGAATTAACAACGCCAACCTCCGCTCCCTGGCCCCTAAGGACTTGGAGAATTTGAGGAGGCTGCTGAAGAGTTTGCAGGTAATTTTACGCTACACTCACGATTTACGAGGAGTGTTCATTAAGTTTCCGCAATAATTTTTTGCGGTAATAATGTATTTTAATGAAATTTGGTATGGAAATACACGAAAACGTCATCTATTATTCGAAATATTTTTTGAAATGTATATTTTAATGTTGAAATCTGTTCAGAAATGATGGAAGAATTTCCCAAAAATTTCATTGAAATTTAAACAGCCAGTTTTTTTAAAAGATGATTGCGGTATCTTAATGCACAACTCTCGAGTGTTTTAATTTGGCACATGCGGAACTCATGTCGTGTTATTTCTCTTTGAAGACTCACAAGCAGTCCTGGCCGTTTTTGGAACCTGTGGATCCAGCAGAGGTACCAGACTATTATCAAGTTATCAAGGAGCCCATGGGTAAGTTAATATGACTTTAAAGGTATTATATTTCAGAAACTCTCACATACATTATCCAAGGGGATCTGTTTTCGATAGATAAGATAAGCAAAAAAAGCAAGTCAATAATCAAATGCCATTCACTTTCAGACCTCCAAACAATGGAGCAAAAGCTAAACAGCCGGCAATACGAGAAGCTGAGCGACTTCATCGGCGACATGACCAAGGTGTTCGACAACTGCCGCTACTACAACCCGAGGGACTCGCCGTTCTACCGTTGCGCCGAGTCCCTCGAGGCGTTCTTTGTGCAGAAAATCAAAGCATTCCGAGAGAAGCTGACTTGATGCGCCTGGGCCTCTTCTGCTGATCCCCACTCGGGCTGCCCAGCCGCAGCACTCATGCCTCGAGGCTGACGAGGCGGCGCGAGATCCGGTCGTTCCGTTTCGGCGCTGCGAGTGGAGCCACCATAGTACAAACCCCTTTTTTGGCGGGAAAGACGCACACGCGCTGGTGCACGAGGTGTATCGTGAAATATCATCCCCCTTCTATTTAATTCAGTTGCTCCCCTTCCCCTCACCTTTCATTCTCCCGACTCGCATCTCTCATCCGTAGCGTGTAAAGGTACTAACCGTAGACCACTAACATCCATCCGACCACGTTTCGGACTCGTGTGCAGCCTCGCTGTAATTTTGTACATAATGCATATGGGAGAAAAAGGGCTTTTTTCTGCATGAAACGGGCCACCAGGGGGAGCGTCGCGCCTTTATCGGTCCTCGAATGCATGTAGATAATTTTTCTGGTGCGCCCTGAAGATATTTTATCACGGGCCATCGTTTCATTTTTTTGTATCGTAATTATTTTTGACTCGCCGCCTACGTTTGTCATGTCCACGCTATTTATGCATTTGCCCGTTAAAACCGCATGGTTCTACCAACGGTGGGAGTCGTCAAAGGTCCGGTTAAACTCGAGATTTCTGCAACTTGACGGGCAATCCGCTGTACGCGTCTTCGTTAAAATTTTATCAGAGATTGAAGCAATTTTCGATGAGAAAATGCGAAGCGCTACGGGCCAGTTCCTCTTTCATGATCTCAACTCCAAAGATGCCCGCTTTTGCGGGCTTTGGCATCGGGGGCGCTGATTGTCGCTTCCGGGGCCATTCGACGGTTACCATTTCATAATGTGCTGCCGGTGTATTGGAAAGTTGCGAGTTAGCAATGTTTCAGTCGATGCTGGAAAGGTATACATACTAAAGTGCCAGGAACTGGACTTGATTTTCGAAGCCAGTGGGAGGCAGATGAGAGGAATATCATGTTGGAGAAATTCTCGAGTTTAAAGGTTTTTTTTCTCAATACTCCCTGCCACGTTCAACTGCCTGGAAGTTGTGCGCAGCAGTCTGGATGCTCGGACATAATCTTCGAAGTGGGTGGAGGTTTTTATTCGTGTCCAAGATGTGCAAATGCTGGATGAAATTTTGGCATTGAAAACCAACCCGAAACTTGCCAGGCATGCCTGACATGTCCATGATTATCATAGCTTTGGCATCTTGACCGCAAATAAAACGGGCGCTCACTCCGTAGGGGATTACGCGTGCAAACGGAAAAGAATTATGCGTACCAATCCGCAATGATAGATCCGGATCAATGGTAGATCGCAATGATGCAAAACCCCTAATCAATTGCATGTTTGCATTGAAGCTGCTATTTGTAATGTTTATAATTATGTAAACCAAACTTTGTTTTGGAGAATTCTCACGTATTGACCTCTTCAATTATTCCATGCTGAGTTACGTGAATTAAAATTGAATGTTAATGGCATTCTACATGAAATAGCTTGCCTGAATTTGTGCAAAAATGACTGACAGCAGCTAGCTTCCAGAACAAGAGGCAAAGCAAAAAGATTCGAAGTTGTCCCCATTGTCGAAGAAACAATTTTGTTCAAAATCAACGTAGAAGAAATTTAACTCTTCATTTCCTGGTATTCATCCAAATTCCGTGTAGCAAAGCAAAGTAGTCATGTCGATAAAAAATGAGAAACGCGCTATGGAATCCCAAATCCTTTCCGTTTTCATTCGTTCTCCTACGTTGCACACGGCTGTCCATAGCAGTGGTAGTTTCAGCCATTATTCGTGTGCGTGGCATTCTGAATTTCTTTGTATCAAAGCACCATCGTTCACCCCTCTACCTTCGACCCATCCCCCTTCCATCATTCTTCACCAGTTTATATCGAGCGAACTTCATCAGTTGTAACGACACTTTTTCTATCGTTTGGCGAAAGTGGGTCTTTTGCCGGCCGAGGGCCATTTCTGTGCTCTATGTGCATCGGTGCAACAGAAAGTGACGCAAACGCTACAAGACAACGTTCTGGTGGTTAAAGAAGTGATGCATCGCGCGCGTGTGGTTCCAATAGCAGGAACGACAGCAGACTCAAGAATGACCCCATCCGGACCCGGTTGGGAACTGGAGTCGTTTGGACATTTCAGCGCGATGAAATCATCCTACTTGCCGAAGTACAATTGTAGCGCCATTTTGTTACACGATTAAGTTGGATAAAATACAGTCACATTGGGCATTTTTTGTTGAGTGATTCTTGTGGTAACCATTTTTTTTATCGAATTTATATGAACAGGGATATACGAGTGTTGTCTAATACGATTTGGACGTGGAATACAAGGTGCTGAAACTGGAGAACGCCAGGTACAGTCTCTAGATAGAGGGTGACGATATTTTAGTTCCTCTTTAAGGATCAGAAGGGTAATTGAATCTTACGTTACTTGTATAATAATAATATAAATTAATATCGGGATATATTTTAGTTAGTGTTTGTGTGATTAGACGAGGGCTTTTCATTAAGTTTCTGCAATCATTTAAAAAAGGCTGTATGGGTTTTTAGTGAATTCCCCACCACCTAGGATAATTGGTTAAAAATGTCATTGATTTAGTTTGTTTGTTAGTGGATTTTTAACAATGGCTTATTTCTGCTATGAGACTAAACATCAACGCCAGGGGATGTGCCAGCGTCACCTACCTGGGAATTTTGCCTACGAAGGGGGACTTCCACCCCCCAAGAGGGATCTTTAACGTGCATAGTGCAAATGGTATCTGCACGAGACCTTGGTTGAAACTCTCATATGAAAGAGACGCCACTTCAAAATTCTCACCAACTTCGACTGGGGAGCGAACCTGTTGAACTTTTATACTAAGTAGATTTGTCTGAATCTGTAAAGATTTATTCCGTGTTCTGGACAATGGATATCTAAGGCATTCCACTGAAATGTTAAACTAATAAATTAGGTTTTATTTCAATAATGTTGGACAGGCAGGATATTTACTTTAAGCGGAGTTTAGTTTTTGCTTTGTAGGCTGCATGATGCTGTTGATGAGGTAGGAACAGCCAGTGAGAACGACAACTGAGGTAATGATGGCCACCAGAGGCAAATCATTGAGATCTCCTCTAGGAACTTTAAAATTCAGCAAAGTGCCAGGCTGATTTTGAAATGGGAATTTTGAATTAGGTCTAAGAAAATGAAAGTTACCGTCCATTTCTTTTGGCGGGTTGCAGAATTCTTCAAAACCAAACATCTTTGGTTGCTGTTGCTTGTGAAAACTGGCATTAATTGATTACGGAACAGCAAGAATGCTGCAACCTACCAAGACCGTACATGCTCACCTCAATTTCTTGATTTTCAATCCACAGACAGTTTGGGTGGTTATCTGGACCACATAACTCAGTGGTGGTATGGTGACTGCAGTTGCTTGGAAGTTCTGAAAGGAATGTAAAATGTTCTCATTTGGTTGGGATGATGTAGGATGTTGGTTTGGGATAATAAAGAGACACAGCTGATCTGAACGGGAACTGAGCCCAAAGTTGGGCCACCCTTACCCTAGTACTGTGTTTCTCCGAAAATATGACACGGTTTTAAATTAATTTTTGCTAGAAAAAACACATTAAGGCTTATTTTCAGGGGATGTCTTATTTTTTCATGTACAACATCCTACATTTATTCTACACAAATTCCTTTCTTGTACTTGATAGAATAGCTCTTTCTTTTTGAACTCATCCTGTCTGGGTGTCAAAATATTATTCCCTTCAAATCTACCATTAAATCAAGTGCTAATTGAAGACTTGCAAGATAAATGTTGACACTTACCGGGTAAGGATGATGGTTCACACAAAAGGCACCAAAATTTAGAAAACGTTTCTTTATTTCGCCCAAGTGCAAAGTTGTTAGTCATCCGACGATAAGTCTCGAGTTCATCTGTTTACATACTCTGCTAGGCGCTTCCCTCTTGTCCAAAGGAGCCCGTTAATGGAAAATCCCAACTGGGGCTTATATTTGGGGTATCGTTTGTGGATTTTTAACGTTGGCCTATTTCTGCACACGAGGGATAAACACCAACGCCAGGGGATGTGCCAGCGTCACCTACCAGGGAATTTTACCTATGAAGGGGGACTTCCACCCCCCAACAGGGATCTTTAACGTGCAGAGTGCAAATGGGATCTGCGTGGGACCTCGGTTTAAACTCTCATCTGAAAGAGCCGCCACTTAAAGAATTTTGCACATCCTGAAAATTCTCACCGACCTCGACCGGGGAGCGAACCTCGCTAGTTAGGATCGAGAGGCAAGAGTGTAACCCACTCGATCAGTTTTTTATGTAGGGTTTATTTTCCGGTTAGGTCGTATTTTCGGAGAAACATTGGTAAGTGTGGATTCGCGTTGTTACGGCATTTGTTAAAAATTATTGGGGGTGTTTTGCAATCAATACGACCTGTAGTGTGAAAGAAACTCACTCTGGTCCGTGCATCGGCTTAGCACCGTGGGATTTATCCAGTACACTTCTGCATATTTTCCACTTTGTTCGGAAAATGCAGCACTCTGGTATCTAAAGTGGAAAGGCACGATGATGCTGCTTTTATTATGTGCCACAAATGATGATGTATCGATGAAAATGTAAACGGTTTGGGGATTTGAATCTTGAGCCATTGCTTCTAAATTAACGTCCAGAGGCACGAAAATCTAAAAACCAAGGAAAGGTTTGTCAGAATAAAGAATGCCTTTGAAAACTCCAAACCTGGGGAATCATGCCTGGTAACCAGCATCTCGCTCTTTGAGTTGGTCGACTTGATACGGATCTACGAAGGCGTCTCTGGGTAGCTCTTCCTTGATCAGAAGATGACAATCGTTAGTCGAGTCTCCCGCGATTGAGACGTTGATCGAGAGCTCCCTGAAACGTAATTTGGGAGCTTGCAATCGGCCAAAACTAGCCAAACTTAGTCAAGGGTAGACATGTCAAGTTACCTGTGGAAACCACTCTGGATAACCTGCCTCTGAATTGTCACATTCCAGTGCCTGAAAAAGCTGTTTCTCTGGCAACTGACTCCCCGTGACGGTGAACCTCCCGCGTCATTTTGATTCCCAAAAACGAAGCCGAACGTGGTAATCAAACAGAAAAGTAATCTCATCGTTCAAAATCGAGCCATTTTTAGCAGTCGACGGAGGCCATCTTGGTTTCGCTTTGCACGTAGGTGTAGCTAAAGGAATCCCTATTTGCTTTCCTACGTACGTGAGCCTGGTGTTCTGGACGCGCTGTGTGGTGAAATTCAAAATTTCGAATCTCAGAATGTCGGTGTGTGTGTGTTTGTGATTTGACTGGATTCTAGGAAATGGTTCTCGACCAAAATCCGTATCCACAGGACCACATGAAGATGTCGTCTCTGAAATTGTATGGTAAGACACGAAAATATCGCCTTTTTTGCTTCGCAAATGTGTCTTGGAAAGTTGGAATTGAACAACAATGGAACAACATTTTTGATCCCTTAGGGGCCATTCAAAAAAGTTGTCCTCATGTATGGGATAGGGGGAAATATGTTGAGTCACGGACACAATGTGAACGTCCATCGATCGATAATAAAATAAAATCAGTTCCCGAAGTAAAAGGGAAATTGAGCGCAATATCGCGTAGGTGACGTGTTATAAATTGCAAAAGTCAGTAAACAAGGAAAAACCTGAAAAAGTCAGAGAAGTTGAAAGCTCAAGGGTCCATTCGCAAACTTTCAAATTTTCCCAGTAAAAATTTACAAAATTTTCATTTTTATCGAGCATGAACTCGCAAAAGTTTCAACCTTTTCCGAAGTCATCTTTACAAATTTTTCCGCGTTTTCCCGAGGTCAAATTTGCAACATTTTCCCCGTGTTTTCCCAAGTACATATCTTAACATTTTCAACTGTTTTCGAGTACAGATTTGAAAAATTTGCCGAGGAGAAATTAGCAAAATTTCCAACAGATTCTGAGGACAAATTCGCGAAATTCTCAACCTTTTCAAAGTACAAAATTTACATTTTCCGGGTACAAATTTGCAAAACTTTCAAAATTTTCCGAATGCAATATTTTTTAAGTTTCGGACGGCCGAATGGGGGGAGGGGTTTCCTGATTGACCGGACACAATGCGGACAGGGGGTAAGGGAGTCAAATTTTGAGGACGTCCTTTTAGAATGGCCCCTTACGGCGTACAGAAATATGTTAAATTCATAAACATGGTATTTTAATAAATATAAAACATAATAAAAGGGTATTATTCTGTCTATGCCCAGACGTCGAATGGGATAAAAAAACATAATGGCAGAAAAATGTCTCAATACCCGCAATCAAATTCGAGACTGGAGTTTTGAGGTGACGTTTTGAGAAATGCGAATTATCAAGTACATGTATAGCGAACCTGTACACGTTCATTAATACTGTCATGATCTTGAGAGAGTGACTTTAAGAATGATTGTGTAGGTTGAAAAATGTGGAATGATGGCCGGTAATGATGAAAATTCGAATTTTGGCATCATTACTGGGGCGTGGTTTGGTAATTAGGGGCGTGGCTGTGGATACCGCCAATAATAATGTCTATACAGATTGCCTGCATCATTGATCCTGTCAATAGTATTCATCATGTAGGTTTTCCTCATCATTAATCTGGTCGTTATAGTTTTGACTATAGGTTTCCTCCGTAGACAACAATTATTTAAATTTCGTGCAACGCATTCATAACTCGTATTTTCAAGTTGCGCCACTACGTTAATGCGCATGCGCGGAATGATTGTGAAAAGTCATTACTGTAAACAGATACGCGAAGCAAAAATAGTAATTTGAAATGATCGTGTAATGTTGAAATGTAATGTCAGAAAGCGAATGAATCGGAATGATGCAACATTTTTTGAGGTAATGCACTCACGTGATGGACACAGGTGCAAATCGTGTGCACTTCCCTTTCTTACGTTGTCATTAATATGCAACGTATACTGTTTAATGACCATCATGAAACTATATTGAACAATTAACAAAGTTGCGTTAAGTGTTTCTAAAGTTGGAAGAAATTTGCGAAAATACAGTGCATGCAATGAAGCGAGCGTGGATAAATTTGAATTGCAACGCCAAGGAAATTATTGGAAAAATGTTGAAAAGGGATCCTAAAAATGCTAAAGATGTCAGCAGAATTCGTTGGAGTATAATGTCAGGCCTTATTTCAAAAGTTGCACAAGTGCCAAATAAACTCCGCAAAACTGCCAATCCCCAAAGATTTCATAAATTTTGATTTACGTAATTTTTGGATCAAAAAATGACTTAGGGGAGGGGGGAAATATTGTCGTTATTTATAGAAATGTGTTTTTTTTTATCAAAAAATGACTTTTTCTAAATTGACCCTTTCACTAATCAGCTCCTCTCGCGGATATCTGAGGAACTATCCTTACTACCTTTTACGCCGCTCTGGTCCCCAGCCCTGCATATATAGAACGGCGCTTTTAACGCATAGATAAGTTGCACATGACGTAGCCAGCATGTACCGTCTGCTCGTAAAAGCTATCTATACACTGCACATCATTATTGGATTTTGCCTATCTTACGACGGCCTATTGTACTGACATAATTAATGAATTATAACTTTTACTTTGCTTGAAATATATAGGGAAAACAAGAAAGAATTAAACGAAAAATCAAGGTAACTTTACTAAACGACGCCATCCTCAAGTGGTCGGTAATAAGAATTAATTTAAAAAATCGACGATCACGACCAACAGCATATTGCAAAGCAACGTTTCGGGAACATATCCCTTTATTCAAGCTCTAAAGTTAAAATTAAAAATAAAAACAATAAAAAATAAGTTACAACTATATAGAACAATTATAACATACTGCCAAAGTCAGAAATTAATACGAAATATATACGTTAAATATGTTATTGGTGAATTTTTTCGGTATGTTTGGGACTTGTTCCAAACTATATGCTATTGATAGAAAAATGCAATAGAATATGCTAAGTAAGAGACCGTTTTACTTGATTTTGCTGTATGTTTTACGCATGTATTAATTAATTTATTTAGGAGGTAATGGGACCTCCTGCAACCTTAAATTCTAACACACCACCCTGCACACCACCAACTCTAATTTTCGAATGTGCGTGATGGTGTATTTGGTGTTAGTTTCAATTGTTCTCCTCGTTATGCACGCTTTGGCATATGTATTTCTATTGACTTATGATATTGAAAATTGTTTTCACTTGCTCTTTATAGTTATATTCAATGTATGTGCACGACTGTGTATATATTTCGTATTAATTTCTGACTTTGGAAGTATGTTATAATTGTTCTTTATTGTTGTAACTTATTTTTCATTGTTTTTATTTTTAACTAGCTGTGCCCGGCCACACGTTGCTGTGGCTAACCTTAGTCGCTTCCTTTCCCGATGAATTCTTAAATTTCCCGA
>JAQGAO010001509.1:0-23996 GCA_034697705.1 Ommatoiulus sabulosus | reverse complement strand
TACGTCGCTTCCTGGCGCCCCCCTTTTCGTGGGCGCCACCGCGCCCTCTTTGGCTGCGGTTCCGTCGTCGGTCCCCCGTTTGAGGTCGGGGACCCCCTTGTGTCGGCTAGTTCGACCATTCCTTCTCCCTTTCCTTCTCGGAACGTTTTTCGTTCCTCGTTTTCCTTGCCCTATTTCGGCATCTCGGGCCCTCCGCCCCCGGCGGGGCCCCCTCCTACGCCTCCAGCTTCCACGGCTCATTTTTCTGCCCCACCTCGCGTAGGGCCGTTTTTGCCTCATCAGCCGTTGCGTCGCATGGACACCCTCCCGTTCTTCGATGGTGTGTCCGATGTCGACGTTTTTCTGGACAAATTTTTTGGTTTGGCTGATGCTTATAGCTGTAACGACGAGGAATGTGCTATCCAATTGCGCACCCATCTTACGGATACTGCTCTTGATTGGTTTATTGCCCTTCCCTCGCATCTCCGTAAGTCGTCTTGGCAGGTCCTTCGGGCCGTTGACGGCATTTGTCATCGTCTCAACCCGGATATGCAGGACCTTAGATTACATGCTAAAACAAATAACCTAAGGTTACGAAGCATATTGTGCTGTAAAGAAGAAAACATGAAGAAATTTTTATGGAACATAAAAATATTAAGAAATGAAAATAAACATGTCGGTTTTTTATTTATTTATGTACAAACACAAGTAATGAAATGGACGCAAAATAAGCAGTACAAATTTTAACCTAAATGGCTATCAGCACTGGCCGTTGTGAGTTTAATAGATTTACCTTCTCGTGGTGGGAATTTTGAGGATGTGTAAAATTCAACCAAGTGGCAGTTTTTTGCATGCGTTTGCCAAAATATGTGTTGATTTTCCTTGTAGTCGGCAGGTTAAAAACTCGTCAGTTTTCATTACATGTATGTATTTTGTGTTCATTAATGGATATTTTCAATGGTTTCAGTGTCCCACATGCACTACAGCTGAACCCGTGGACCATGAAGATCTGAGCAATGTGGGCTACAAGCACCCATATTCTAATTTTCCCTCAAAATGTGTTTTTTGGTGGATGAATCCCTTGCTGAGGCTGGGCTGCAAAAGGCCACTCGAGCTGTCTGATTTGGGAAGGCTTCCAGAGGTGGGTTTTTGTTTTCTGATTGCCATTCTGAATTTTCAATTATTCTCTGAAAGACTCAAGTTTTTTTTATGTATTTCAAGGATGAGTCTTCCGAAAGGCATTTAGATGTATTTACTGAGGTTTACAATACCGAAAAGGTATTTTTTCAATTGTTTATTGTTTTAGGATGCAAATTTTATTTTAAGATATACATTTTGTCCAATAGGAGAGAATGACATTACAGGATGGCCAGTATCCATCCCTTTGGAAGTGTTATTGGTTGTCATTTTGGCCAATGCTGACACTTGCAGCAGTCTTCCGCTTGCTTGCTGATTTGGTCAGCTTTCTTGGGCCACTGTCCATCAGCGTCATTGTCTCCTATGCTTCAACTCCACCTCAAGAACCTCTACTTACCTTCTCTGTAAGTATTTGGGATCACGATTTTAGAATGACTTTTATATAATTAAACTTCTGGCTCATTTATTTTCTACGTTTGCATTGTAAAACTATGCGGCATTATATTGATATTTCGGTGAAGTGATCTCAAGAGTTATTTATATTACCACAGCGTTCAAATTTCTTTGCAGAAACCACGTTACCTTACTGTCTGGGAATTTTTGCAAAATGGTTATGTGATGGCCGCCTTGGTTTTTGCATTTTCACTGGCACAAAGTGCCTTCTCCCAGGCATTTACACATCTTGTTATCGTAGAGGGTATCCATGTGAGGACTGCAATACAGACATTTATTTTCAAGAAATCATTAAGGCTTCCTGCATGGATAACAGGTGGTGAGGGTCGCGATGCGGGTTCTATTGTCAACTACATATCCTCCGATGCATACAATGTCCTCATGCTCTTTATCATGGGTCACTACGTGTGGGCTGTTCCTCTGAAGGTAGGCTGTCCTGGGGCCAGTTCTTCAACTTAAGAAACCAAAATTGACAGCACCCGATCTTTCTTTGATTGGTTACAAAATTTCATGAAACCAATCAGAGGAAGACTGCGGATTCCCCTACCAATCAGAAAATGGGAGCGCGTATTTAATTTTTGTAGTACGAGTTGAAAATCTGACCCCTGGGTTTAAATCTCTTTGAGTCAAAGGTTACCAACTTCATTGCGTTGTTTCAGATTGCTGCATTGTTGGCCCTTTTGTATCGGCAACTGGGCTACAGCGCTCTTCTGGGGGCGGCCAGCATGCTGCTTCTTGTCCCGCTGCAGTACTTGGTTGGTACATATCTTTCAAAGAATCAAAAAAGCTTGTTGGTAAGGTTATTATTAATATATTTTATAGAAATCTACAAATACTAGTTTTATAAACTTTGAAAATTGGCGTTATAATTTTAAAATAAATTGCAACATTACATTTAACAAAAAGAAATGGTTTAATTTGGGAATTGTTTTGAGGATGAGACTAGATGAAACTTTGTATTGTTTAAATAGAGCTCTGCAGATCTCAAGCTGAAGAAAATCAATGAGCTGCTTCAGGGAATCCGCCAGCTCAAGTTGTATGCATGGGAACTCATATTTGGAGCAGGTGTCACAAGGGCTCGCGATCAAGAGCTGAAGTTCCTGCTCAGACATCAAATTCTGCTTAACATAAATGGCGAGCCTATGGCATAGCATGCTTTAGAAATGTATTTTTTGCCTGTACAACTTTGTTGACTTTTCTACTTTTAAATTCTACAGCTTTCCTAACGGATACATCCACAGTTATCGTCAGTCTGGTGGTAAGCAGCGAGCTGCCAGATTTAATATCAATTTAACTGTTCACTGATCTGGTTTAATGTTTGGTTTTGTTTGGGTAGACATTCGCTGTGTACCCATTCATTGAAGGTAAACCCATGGCAGCTACCGATGTCTTCTCTGGACTCGCCCTCTTCAGCCAGTTAGCAGTTCCACTTATTCTCTTTCCGATAACTGTTCCTATAGTCATCAGTGCCATGGTGAGTTGCCTTTGTCATTATTGGTAGTAATATCTTGGAACAGTATTTCTTAATTATTGTTCAATCATCGACAACCCTGTGCTTCCCGCAGGTTTCCCTGGGCGTGCTTTTTGTGGCATTCAATATGCTGTGTTTTCATTTAAGGCCAATCTAATCTTCTTTGCATTGATTATAATTAACTCATTTTTATTTGATGTTGACTTAGGTGAGCACTGATAGGCTCTCCAGGTTTTTGGAAGCAGGAGACAGGTGCCCGGAGGATGCCTATCCTGATGGTCTAGTGCGCCGAGGCAGTTCCACCATGTTAATGGTTTCTAAGACCGGCAGTATGTATGTACGTAGAGTTTTGTTAAATGGAATTTCAATATTTTTACCTGGACTCGCTGAACGCTGATGATTACTTTAGCATCCATTCAATAAGTGACCTATAAATTATGTATTCCTAATCTTCATAAATATTTCGCCAGACACTTAAGGAGCATTGCTACATCAATTTAAAGCAGAATTTGAATATTTTGAAGTTTGTTTCAGTATTGAGCTTCAGTACTTTTGCTAAGAACTGCACAAACTACATTTTAATTTCGTTCTTCTTGCAGCTGAGTGTGAGGCAGGATGAGCCAGAATCCAGTGAGAATGAGGAGTTAAGCCTGCGCCCCGCTGGACAGAATCCGCAAGAAAACAAGGAACAGAGTGGTATCGACTTGGTTCTGGTCGCCGAGAAGGCGACGCTGGCATGGAAAGAGGATGCTGTGCTTAGAGATCTGAGCTTGTCTGTCACTGCTGGTCAGCTTACCATCGTAGTTGGAGGAGTTGGATCTGGAAAGTCTTCACTGCTCCTCAGCCTGCTGGGAGAAATGAGGCTGCTAAATGGGAGTATCAAGTGGAGCTGGTAATTGTTTTATGATATGCACCTCACTATGTCAGCATTTGGCATTTCAACGCAATATTTGCTTTGGTTTTCCAGTGATGATTCGCCAGTTGCTTATGTTCCTCAGAAACCGTGGTTGCTGAATGCGACCATTCGTGAGAACATTTTGTTCGGCAAAAAGTACCTTCCTAATTGGTGAGTTATGTTTCAGAAAGTGGACATTGTTCTTTTATTTTTCACACTTTTTTTCAATATTAAAGAGTGATATAAAAATAGCATTTAGTTCCGATAAATTGTTTTTACTTTTTCCAGGTATGACTCTGTAACAGCTGCATGCTCTTTGAAACCAGATTTGGACATTCTGCCTGATGGAGATCAAACTGAGATTGGTGAAAAAGGGGTTACCCTTAGTGGGGGCCAAAGACAACGGATTGCTTTGGCACGAGCCCTCTATTGCAAGGCCAAAACTCTGATCTTGGTAATTTTCACTCATTTTCCACTGTAAATTAAATTAAAATCAGATTTCTGCCAGAGCAGTTTACTTAAGTCTTGGTTTCTCCTACATTTCTGTGATCCCGAAGTTCCTATTTTTTTTCTTCTCCCTTCTATTATTTTTGAAGTTGTCGAAGTTAGTCAAATTTTCAGAACATTTCAAAATTCCACCAGATTTGACCATGGCTTTAAAAGTGCAGGTTATTTTAGTCATTTAGTTTTCTTCAGTTGAGTGAGTAGTTTTCTTTTTCCACACTTTTATCATCATGATTTTTTTTAAAGAAATGGGATTGTTATGGACAGATGAGTGAGGCGTTTGAATAGAAAGTCAAAATGTGGTTATTTTTTGTGCACAATCCCTTGACATCATATGAATTGTTCTGAAGTTTTTAGACCGACTATGATTTTTAAAAGTTAATTGCAATTTTCTTCAGGATGATCCAACTTCTGCGCTTGATGCCCACGTAGCGCTTCATGTCTTTGAGAATGCAATCCTTCATTCGGTCCATCGCAGGCGCCATGCTGTCATCCTAGTAACTAACCGAATTCAGTTCCTGTCCAAGGCGCAGCAGGTTAAGCTCAATGCCACCACATATCATGGTCACTGGTTATTGTCAACAAATGAAACATGTTGTTGCTGTTTCAGGTTATCGTTCTTGAGGGTGGCCGCATAAAGCACCGTGGCACTTTCGAGCATATAGTGAAGTCTGATGCTGCTCTGCGAGATGCATGGATGGATTCCATCAGGAGAGAGGAGACAGAGTTCGAGAAGGGGGTTGGTGTTAATGTATTGAAGGAGCGTCGCAAACTGAAGCGTATGATCACCATGCAAGCCATTGGTGTAGTTACCTCAACACTGGTGAGCATTTATGATTTTCCAGAAATTAGAATCTGCTACAAGTTTTGTGTTCTACCCTTAATCAGAAATTTAGAGGACATTTTACATTACTGCTAAGTATATTTATGTTGGATCCTGCATAAATAATGACCCGAAAACCATCCAAATGAAAACAGCTTCAGACCGATTTTATTTCTGTTGTTTTTTGCCTAAAACTATGCAGAAAGCAAAATTGCAGTTAAGCAATAAAATTTCTTGATTTGAATTTTATGATGCAGTTTCTCAAACAATTTTGAACGATAATCATTCAATTTCACCAAACTCTGGTAAATTTTCTCTTCGACTTAATTAAACTTGTTTTCTATGTCTCCTTATCATTTGCTTTAGGAGAAGAGGAATAAATTTGCCCGTGGTATCTCGCTGACCCGTCAGATGTCTTTCGATGGCATGGCCCCTCTGCCCTACCATGAATGTGGTGAAGAGGAATGTGCTCTTCCAGATCTTCCCGAATCCGTTGCTGTCCATACCCCTGTCACAAGAACAGTTTCAGAAAGCGCAACAGCCCCATCAGCCAATAACAGGGTGTTCCAGCGTCTGATGTCAACCGCCACCTACTCTTCAGAAGCACCCTCTGAAGCCCCACTAGGTAATTAACAAGCTGAAAAAATGATTGCAACTTTTGAGCAGCTCCATAACTAGTAATTTCAAATTGTTGAGGTTCTCGTGAAAAGAAAACTAAAAGTAACATTGAAGGGTTTTAGTGTTAATCTTGGCTGTTTTGTAGTGGTTGGCTCGGTGAAGTACACGTATATCCCATGTCATTTGTGTAAACCGTTGTCTTATTAAAATATTTCAGGAAGTCCTAAAATTTATTTTTTTGAAAGTATCCATTTAATCTAAAAATGGTGTTATTTTTAGTTTTCTGTCAAATACAACATTGTTGCATCATTAGAGCAACATTGGCTCCTTTCTATGACACAACAGGCGTTTAGTCCATAGTTGATGATGAAGTGTATGAATTGTCTGTACCATAAAATTTCTGGGCATTTTTTGGAATTTCCTGTGCTTTATTTTTGTACTTTTTCATATTAAATGTTGTAGCAGATGACGTGGGGGAAAAGCTGCTGACTGGAGAAGAACGTGAGCGGGGAAGCATCAAGAAGCAACTCTACATAAAGTACGTACAATGCTGTGGCTGGCCGTTTTGCATTTTGTTCCTGGCCTTCAGTTTACTGGCTCAAGCTGTGAGTGTGTGGCGTGACTTCTGGCTTTCTCATTGGTCAGAATCTTCCAATATGGTCAACATAACTTCAGAGGCAAGGCCAATTTCAGCATATTTTTAACAATACAAATATTGGGTCTAGCCATGTCTACCATGTCTTAATTTCTTTTATGCTTGCAGGGTTTGGACAAAATAATGCACTACTATCTTGTGGGTTATTCTGTTCTCTCCGTGTCTGGCATCATCCTGGCCTTCTCAAGGGGCCTCATGGGACTATATGCCGGCTACAGGGCATTGCGGAAGCTTCATCATGGAATGCTGGATAGCATAGTGAGATCGCCCATTAGGCAAGTGTGCCAAACTGCTATATGCTATTATATTTTGCACCATTTTTAAATTATTGATGCAGTAATGGATAAAGGATAGCCTACAGTATTTAAAGATACAAATAAATCAAGAGATGCATCTTCAGAATGTCCTCTTACAATACTGCTCTCAAGGAATGCCATGTATCTCTTAGTTTTTTTTTTCGAGAAAACTAAAAAAAATAAATTTCCAAAAAAACTTACGATAACCTTGTAGTGCTTGTTACTCATTTTGGTTAATACAATTTTTTCTGCGAGACTGGTCATTAATATTCCATTGCTATTGGTAGCAGGAATTGTGATACTGGTGATAATTACATGCAGTTTTCCATTTTTGGCTTTTATTTATTATTTTAAATTATGACGATTTCTTCCTTTAGATTTTTCGACATCACCCCGGTTGGTCGCATCTTGAACAGATTCTCGTCAGATATGGGCGTCATCGACAAAGTAACTTGGTTAAAAATTCATTATTTTTTAAAAAACTCATTTCTTTTGCATATTTAAAAGTAATGAGAAAGGAATCTAGAATCAAATGTACACGCTTTATTTTGAATTCTCTCAAAGTTCTTATAATCAAACTGTGGGGATTTACATTTTTTTAAAAAATATTAATAAATTTGCACCCAAACTAACCATTACAGATTTTGATTTTAGGAATTCCTTAACGTAGATTAACCTCAGCTTCCTTTCAATTTTTAGAAGCTCCAGATCACGATTCAGACCTTGATTCACTTCATCTTGTTGTGCCTGTCAGCCATCGCTGTTAATGCTATTATTACTCCGTATTTCCTTATCATCACGATCCCCGTGGTGATAATCTACTACTTTATCCAACACTTTTTCAGATTTTCTTCCAGGTTAGTGTTTTATCTTCATCTTCTATCATGGAGTGGTTGGAATTGAACTAACGAATAAACACCGCAATTTGCAGAAATGCGTCATATATTAACAAATTAAGTGATCATTTTCCCAAACTTCAAAACAATTTCAAACTATCCATTTCCAAATGCACCCATTTTGGGCAAACCACCATCTTCAAATAAAAGCATCAGTTTTGGTGAGTTTCTCCAATCATAATGGAATCTAATATTTTCGAATTAATATTTTTGGCACAGAAAGTTTATTACATCCAACTTTTGAAAAACGAAACGCGCACCTTGTGCTGCATTACAAGGATGCATTTTTTTTTAAATTATTTTGATTTTCAGATAATCGAATTTTTAAAAAGATTATCATTCTTGTGAAATTAATGTCTTGTGTTTTGACGGAAATTGCAGGGAGCTCCAGAGGCTCGACAGCCTGACCAAATCCCCAATCATGTCCCTTGTCTCTGAAACGCTAGGTGGCTTAACGACAATAAGAGCATTCCGGTGAGAATTTTATTTATTTCTATTAAAAAACAAGTTTTTCTCATCTTCATTCTGAATTTTTTTCAAATCTTTTGAGTGAGGAGAAGCGGTTCATTAACCGGATGCTTCAAGCCATTGACAAGAACAATGCTGCCTTTCTCATCATGAACTGTGCCAACCGATGGCTGGGAATCACGTTGGTTAGACAGTTTCCTATTGCACCTCCGACCTTCAACAAATCGGCTTTTCAATAACTAGAAATCATATATCTCTCAGGATTTTTTGGGCAGTGTGGTAGTCTTTCTGGCCACACTTCTGGCCATCATTGCTGCCCGCAATGGCCACGTAACACCTGCCTTTGTTGGGTTGGCCGTTTCGTATACACTCTTGGTTCCAATCTATCTCAACTGGGTCGTGCGCCACTTGGCTGACCTCGAGATGTACATGAGCGCCGTGGAGCGAGTGGAGCAGTACAGCTGCTTGTCGCAGGAGCCATACAATGAGGGCAAAGGTAACTAATTTGAGATCTTCGGTCTAGAATTTAATTGGCAATATCAATATACGTATGCACGATTTATAGCTTGCATTCCTAAGTTAAGATTGCATTCATAAAGTATGTCTTTCAATCTGGTTGTTTCCACATTATTAAAACTAAACTTTTAAGCTCCACCACCTAACTGGCCGCATTCTGGTGCGATCAGGTTCCAGGACGCCTCGATGCGCTATGACCAAACACTGGAACCAGCGATTTCTAAGCTCACGCTGACCATACGCCCAGGGCAAAAGGTCATTAACATCATTTGAGCAGTTATCCATTTCTGCCTGCGAATTTTCGATCACAAATTTATTTGTTTGGCATTAAAGGTGGGGGTTTGTGGCCGTACCGGTGGCGGCAAGTCTACACTGGCACTGGCACTTTTTAGGATGTTGGACACATTTGAAGGCACTATATCCATCGATGGTATTCCGATCAATACCATAAAGCTTCTTGAAGCAAGGGCCAAGCTGTCCATAGTGCCTCAAGATGCTGTTCTGTTTACTGGCACTCTGAGGTGAGCCAGGGAAACGTGTCAAAATCTGGAAATATTCTTTGAACTTTACTTTTTTAAGTTTTTGAACTTTTACTTTTTTTTAAGTATTTTCATAAATTTCCAGTTATTTTTTATTATTTATGTCATCTCCCTAAATTTTTTATTGGTAGAAGTTCCTAATCTTTCCAAATTTTGTTTTTCTTTCCATTTGATAATATAAAATTATCCATAACATTCCCCAAAACAATCCCTAAACAATTTATTTCCAGATGGAATCTCGATCCTAACAATGTCCATTCTGACGACAAGATTTGGGAAGCACTGGAGCTGGCACAAATGAAGGAAGTTGTGCTGAATCTGCCCAGTAAACTTGGTGAGAAAATCTCGAGAATCCCTGAGATTCGCCTTGACAAATAAAGATTGAAACTAGGTTTAGTACTAAATCTTCTCGATCTTATTCATGCTTTGACGGTACACCCAGCAATCTTGCAATTTTTCCTTTGTTCATGTTACGTGATCTGAACAAATTATGAAATAGGAATCTTTATCAATCAGAAGTGTTCAACATTTACTCGAACTGTGCCTTATATTCAGTTCCTTTACTCTCCATAGGCTCTACCTTAATTGTTATTTCTTCTGAAACTGTCATTTTCTTACTTTGTTTACTTGGAAGTTTTCTCCTAAACCATTTTATTCTTGCCATTTTTTTCCCTAGCCCATGAGGTGTCGGCAGGAGGTGAAAACTTCAGTGCTGGACAAAAGCAGGTGTGTTGCATTCAGACGTACGTCTGCTATTCCGACAATGCTTAAACGATTGAGTCCGATCTCAAGAGGCAGATTTTTTGTTTTGTTCAGTTAATCTGCTTGGCAAGGGCTATCTTGAGGCGCTCCAAGGTTCTGGTCATGGATGAAGCCACAGCGACTTTGGATGGAGGAATGGATAATATCCTGCAAGATGTTATTGCCAAGGCGTGCGCTGGCCGCACAATCATCACTATTGCGGTAATTAGATTTAAGTGAATTGACTTTTTAGGAGATTGGGCAAAATGTTAATGGTTCAATCAATATATAGCCATGGAACATTATGGTTACTAAAAGACCCTGCCTCCAACTGTAAGTGTGGCTGAGAAAAAGAATGCTCAAACTTGCATTTGGAATGCACTTTTTAGCCTTCATTGCTCATCCTAACTTCAATTTCTTACAAGAGACCGTTAATGCAACTTTAGAATTTACTAGAGATCTTTCATCCCATGCAGTCTAAGGATTTATGAAAGATCTTTCATGAAACGTGTTAGGCTTCACGAGAGATTCTAAATGACACGTGCTAGGGTTCACAAAAGATTCCACATGAAACTTGTTCGGGTTCATGAAAGGTTCTCTATGAAACATGTTATAACCGACACCAAGAATCTACATGAAACGTGTTAGGATTCTCAAGCTTCTGTAGGACACGAGTTTTCACAAGGTTATTTGTCATAAAATATGAAGACCCAGACGAGTAATAACGTTCATAATATTGCATATCCATGCTGAAATCCATTCTAGTCGATTTTTCTCTTCTGGTAATCTGAGACTTTAAAAATTTTATTTTTTCCAGCACCATATATCCACCATTATGAATTGCGACACCGTCATTGTCATGGACCAGGGTCGCATTTTGGAGCAAGGCTCACCTGGAGAACTGCTGGCCCAACCCGGGAGTGCCTTTTCGGCACTGGCACATAGCAGTATGGGAAACTAAGAGCTATAAGATGAACATAGCATGACTTCATATGCACTTCTTGGTTCTGTGACCGGCACGCTGCTTACAGATTTAGCAATAAGGAACAGGTGAGGTAGCAATCTATAGGGATGTTGAGGTCAAATGGGCTTCCTGTTGGCAATAGCATGTAAAGTATATCCCTTCATTATTTTGCAGCCAATTTTTATAAAAAGCTTCATGAAGCCAGCTTGGCTACCATATTCGAGCATCTGTGCATAACGATTTTTAGACAATTTATAGGCCTATTGCTCTCGAATTAATAATTGGTGCTTAATGGCTGATTGTGCAATGCTAGATGTGCAAATATGATCAGTAACAATGCCGTGCAAGCATTTTAACCGCACTAGCTTCCAAAGTCTTTATGTAAAGACAGTACTAACTTATGGTAATGTATAGTTTCCGTATCGTGCAGTATATGCATTCCTTGTTATTCATCATAAATAACTGCAATATGATAATGAGTCACGACATCTACTAATCAGCAATTCACCAGTTACCTCGGTCACAATTAGCGGGAGTTAAAACAAACTTTACGAATCGTACTTAGTAATCCTGAAGTCACTTGTGCAAAAAGAATGCATTAATTGATTTAAAAACAACGATTACCTTGAGTGAATTTTCAAAACAATTGGCGTATCACTTTTTGCACACGTAAAGTCAGGTCTGCCAAAAGGTGTCACAAAAATGGATTAGCAAGCGTTTTAAAAATGGTAAAATATAATATTTTCATGTTCATTCTCCGATATCCTGATTCAAGCACATCTGTTTATTTGGTTTATGATTGTAGGATTCATAATGCATATTCATACTATTGCAAATTTTCGGAATTTGTACTTGTTTATTTCTTTAAAACATATACATTTGTATCGAACACATTATCACGTTTTTGCAAATCAATAATGAAAATATATTTGAAATAGAAAGAAATTATTTGTTCCATCCAACATAGGTACTCAATTAAACAATTTGAGTACCTATACCTTATTTGCTGTTTAACAAACAACAGAAAATTTGATTATAATGATAATGGTAAACGCAGAGTATAACCTTATTACAAAGTTGAATAGGAAGTTCCAGAAAACACATCACAAGTATGCTTACCATTATTTCTCTGGAATATTGCATGGTTGCAAGCATGCATGTCTAAAATGTCAATTGTAACGTCATTATTGAAACTTATATGCTGCAATTGCACACATTTACACTAAATTTTCGATGCTTTACAACTTTTTAATTGGATTATTTGCCATATCTTAAACGTTTAACATTTTAGAATCCAGAAATTGTAGCCCCATGTGATGTTAGGTATTTTCTGGAATCCTCACGTCATTTCCTGTTAAACAGTTTATATACTCGGCTGTTACCTTTCCATTTTCAATTCAATTCGGTACCCTACAGTCAGAAAATAAATGCCATATGGTGGGGGGGGAAGGGGGGAATCTTGCCCAATTTCAGGAGATTGCTCCAACGTCAATTGCGATCGACTTTATACATCATAGCTAAAAGTCACCTTATAAGTGACATTTGAAATTCTGAATTATGCAGCCCAGTATTTCAATTTGAATTCTTTGCTAACAGTAGAAAAAATATGAATTGATACAAAAAAGGTATTATTTGACACCAGAAAGCCTTGTAGCCCTTGCATTTGAAATATTTCCAAATTCATGATATATTTGATCAAAAGTCACATTTTATTTATAAAAAATTGAATACATACAGGTGATATGTACTATTTGTTGAAGGTATACTAGCCTGCTTAAATATTATATATTACAATATATAGTACTTATTCATAAGTACTAATCACTATCCTATAGCGCCATTTAAAGTTTGAGCAAGATGGTTTTAAGAATTCATTTCGCCATCTCTGATGTATTCTGTGCAATTTCTAAGCATGCCAACTTGCTTAAATCATATTTTCAAAATGAAATTTTACAACAAAGTACCCGAAAATCAGGGGTCGATTTATATGCCAGATAAAACTAGCGAGCTATGTATGAAATGTTAATCATTACAATGTGCAGAGTTAAAAGTTGCACTTTTTTTAAAAAAAAAAAAATTCCTTCTCCAGTTGAAAAATTACATTTTTTGATATAAATATGTTTTGCCGCAATATTAAAAATAAAGCATTTACACCTTGTTCTACAGAATTTTTTGTTAAACTTGAGCAAAATGAGCTGATGTCATACTCAATTTTATTGGGCAAATTTATCAAATAAAAAAAAATCAAATCAATCAGTCAGGCTCGATTTTGCTTTTGGACTGTATCTTGTGTTGATAAAAAACCATCTTTGCAGACCTATTTGTTAAGTTCTTGATGTTGTATTTGTTGCCTGAAACAGAGTTTCATGAGTTAGCGCTAAACATGTCGATATCACTTAGTTGGGAACATTGTTTACCTGGGGGTACAAAAAAGGTGTCCATTTCACCCAGAATCACCGTAGTCTGGTGAATCGTCACCTCCAGTTGGCCTTTGATGACCCAAAAAATCTGCACGTTGAAAGAAAATGTTATTAGTGGCAAAATACAAGATGTCAATTACCAATCATCAAATTAATTTGAGAATTTGAGAATTTTGATTAAATTATTTAAGTATGAATCATAAAAGCTATCAGTGGAAATACGATGATTTTGGAAATCTTGAAAGAGAAAATTCTGTATTAAAAAAAAAATTAAGAATTTCATCCCTGGGACTAATCATTGTGGGAAATAAGAAATTTCAAGGTGTTCCTTAAGGAAAATTATCGGCAATTTTGTTAGCACTGTAGGTACTGATGATAACACCTGGTTTAAATGCAGTTAACAATTCTGACCATTGCATCACTTTGGACGTAGTGGTTGCCCTTTTCCTGCAATGGCCGTAGTATGATGAGGCCAGACGAGAATGCCCTCTGTTCCAGTGGCTTGGTGATTGCCAAGGAGTCGTCTTCCTTGATGGCATCGCCATTTGGACCTAGGTAAACGAAAGAGTCTTTCATCCTGACACAATCTGAAAAATAAGAAAATTAGTTGATGAATTCTGTAATTTTATTCCATTTTAAAATAATGAGGTCGGCTTTCTCTTTGTCCTGCAGCTCACCGACGTAAACTTCTTCGTTAGTTTCAGGATTAATGACCAAGATGTCTTCCAACTGAACTTCGTTGCTCTCATCTTTTTCCAAGATAGAATCCTCCATTTGCTGGGCGGCAGCTGCTACCACTCGTTTCACTAAACTCGACAAGAACAACGGCATGTCTCCTTTAGAAATCGTTCTTTGGAGTAATGACAGTACTCTTAAATTAATTCGGCATTTAGTTTTAAGCCGAATTTTTAGATATTGAAACTTAAATCGTGGCTATGAGTGGGAGGGTATGGATGTGGCCAACTTTTAAGAGGAAGCCAAATGACCGCAATGGCCCAGTTAAGTTAATTTGAGTTGCATCCCATCTTTCGGGTAATTTCGGTGCGTGTATTACCTGGTTTCGTCGGTTTTGCTTTCTTGAACACTGCGGCATGTTTTGAACCCTCCTCGATGCAGGCGACCACGGGCAAACCATTTTCATCAATTTTGTACACAATCCGTTGGCCAATGTGATGTGCCAACACAGCAACCCGAGTCCGCTTGGAACGACGCAGTTCTTCGCCTAGTTGGTAAGAACGCAAAATACGTAAGAGTGCTTTGCGACAAGCAATATTAATAGATATAGCCACCAGGGAGCAATATCCCTGTTCTGAGGTCAATAATTACCTGCATTTGTGGCTTTTGCACTTCCCTCCTGCGGGTCCTTACGCACACCGGCCGTGTCTCTATTTTTCGACCTCCCTTTTCCTCCTTTAGGCCTTTTGGTGGCCTTTGTGGGCAAGTCAGTTGGCACAGGTTGTGCCTTTCTGGTGGCAGCACGGCGGCCCGTCCTACGCAATGGCTCTTTCTCTTCAGCCTCTGACAAATCAGAAGTGTTAGATGCCTGTGCCTCCGGAGAGACCTTGTTGCGGACATTTGAACTTGCTTCTTTGCTTCCTTTGAGCGGCAAAGGCAGCTTGGACTTTGGTGATCGCGATGGAACCTTTACCATCTCGCATTCTTCATCTGATGATTCTGCATTTGCTCTATCGAGAGAGGAATGCTGATGTGTCATTCTAATGGGTGAAGCGTCGTTCCTCCTCTGGCGATCATTAACCGCTGTAGAAGAGTCCTTGATTTCCCCGGAAGTTTTAAGACCCTTCTTGCCAGCTACTTGTTGACGTGCTATTTTAGGGGGGGAGGCAGCATCTTCGCTATCTGGCGCTAGACTAACTTTTTGCAAGTTGTCTTGCAAACAGCTATCCTCACTATCACTGCCTGAGGCATTATCTTGAAGCTCATCCGCCTTCATTGGCAGTGGTGCATCTGCATGACGTTTTTTCGCTTGACGAGTGTTCGGCCTTTTGTCCGGTGACTTTCTTGGTGGCCGGGCCATTGTGTCAGTTGTGGAGGCATCTTTCTGGAGCTCAGATTTGCTACTAAACGACGGCACTTTCAACTGGGTCATTCTGGAAGATGGTGGCGCCCTGCTGCCAGAATCACTGTGGTGCGAAGAGGCACGAATCGATTTTGGAAGTTTAGATTTTGACGTTTTTATTGGCGGCGCCCCTTCACTGCTGCTTGTGGCAGATTCATCAGAGGAATTCGTACGTTCTTTTGGCGGAAACTTTTTGGGTGATGGTGGCGTCTCCATGGCGCTTTTCTGATGTCTAGACGTAATTCCAGGTTTTTCAATTGTCGCCACTGCCATTTTAGATTTCCCATTTGTATTTGGCGCCACTTTGGTATTGGGCTCATCATGGTGAAATGAAGTCAGTTGATGCTTCAATTTAGAAGATGACGAAATGACGTTCGGTGGCAATGTTTTTTTAGACTTTCCTGGCATTTCCCAATTGCCAGCATTCAAATTCCTCTTCAGACTCGCATTTGAACTTGTCAGGTTTTGATCCAAATGGGGCTTTGATCCCAAGTTCATCAGAAGGTCACCAGTGTCTTCGGACTCGCATTCTGACGATTCCTCATGCTGATCATAGTTTATTTTCCGATTCTCCTTCCGCCGCAGTGCCCTTTTCGTACTCCCACTCGGAAAGGGCTTGTGCGACTGGTTTTCGTTGGCACTTTCAGTTTGCCTTGTTGCAGGAGTAATTTTCTCATCAGATTCCTCCTCAGACTCACCAGTGCTATCATTAGGTAATGGCTTGTCAGCATCCAAATTCCTTTTCAGGCTCACATTTAAACTTGGCAGGTTTTTATCCAAGTGGGGCTTTGACCCCAAGTTCGGTAGCTCATCATTGTCTTCGGACTCGCATTCTGACGATTCCTCTCGCTGATTATAGTTTATTTTCCGATTCTCATTCCGCCGCAGTGCTCTCCTCGTACTCCCACTCGGGAATGGCTTGTGCGACTGGTTTTCGTTGGCACTTTCAGTTTGCCTTGTTGCAGGAATAATTTTCTCATCAGATTCCTCCTCAGACTCATCAGTGCTATCATTAGGTAATGGCTTGTATGTCTGGTTTTTGCTGGCACTTTTAGGAGATTTCCTTGGCTTAAGAATAGGGTCGTCATCAGATTCTTCCTTGGAACGTTTCGGGATATTTTTCTCAGGGGATGAAAGCACATTATGCTTGTCCTGTGATTTCAACTTGGCTGGTGATGTTTCATTGGTTGTCATTGGTGTTTTCTTTGGTGACGCCGGTGGATATTTGGCTTTCACTGAACTGGATGTTGGTGAAAATGTCACCTTGCTGGAGCTAGGATTTCGCTTTGATGGAAGCGTCCAGTCGAGCTTGACTGGCTCGAAGAGATCCTCTGCAAGACAATAGCAAAACTGATTATTTGCAAACAGCAATTTTCTACCAATCAACTTTATAACATTTTCAAAATTTTCGCAAAATCAACTTGCCATCGGACGTGTCAAAATCCAAGTTACTGTGGCGACTGTTTGTAGTCTTCGGAGATTTCTTGCTCTCGTTAGGAGTGTTTTTGGATGCTGAGCTCAACATTGGTGCATGGGAATACGAAAGTCTTTGTTTCGCTCGCAGAGGTGAAATATGTTCACTGAATCTGGTTGTCGTTAAACTCCCATTTGCTGTCCCGTCTGTGACCATCTCTGCTTCATTGAGACTTTTTCGACCGGTTGAATTTTTCCGTGGACTTGTTCGGACATCTTTTCTTTGGTCGTTTTCACTTCTAGGCGATTTCCTTGGCATAGGAATAGGGTCCTCATCAGATTCTTCATTGGAATCTTTTGGAACATTGTTTTTTTCTATGGAGGAAAGCAGATTATGTTTGTCCCGTAAGTTCAACTTGTCTGGTGTTGTTTCATTGGTAGTAATTGATTTTTTCTGTTGCTGTGATGCTCGATGTTTGGCTTTCGATGAAATGGATATTGGTGAAAATGTCGCCTTACTGGGGCTAGGATTTCGTTTTGATTGACGCGTCCAGCCGGTTGAATTTTTTCGTGGACTTGTTCGGACATCTTTTCTTTGGGCGTTTTCACTTCTATGCGATTTCCTTGGCTTAGGAATAAAGTCCTCATCAGATTCTTCCTTGGAATCTTTTGGAACATTGTTTCTTTCTGTGGAGGAAAGCAGATTATGTTTGTCCCGTAAGTTCAACTTGTCTGGTGTTGTTTCATTGGTGGTAATTGATTTTTTCTGTTGCTGTGATGCTCGATGTTTGGCTTTCGATGAAATGGATATTGATGAAAATGTCGCCTTACTGGGGCTAGGATTTCGTTTTGATTGACGCGTCCAGCCGAGCTCGACTGGCTCAAGCAGGTCCTCTGCAAGACAAAAGCAAAACTGATTGATTATTTGATACGGCAATTTTCTTCAAATCAACTTTGTATGAATTTCCGTTTTTTCACAAAACCAACTTGCCATCGGATGTATCAAGTTCCGAGTCTTTGCGTTTGCCCTTATTAGCCTTCGGAGATTTCATGCTCTTTCTAGGAGAGTTTTGGTTTTCTGAGCTCAACCTTGGTGCATGGGAAAACGAAAGACTTTGTTTCCCTCGCAGAGGAGAAATATGCTCACTGATTCTGGATGTCGTTAAACTCCTATTTTTTGTCGCTGCAGTGACCAGATCGTCTTCATTGAGACTTTTTCGAGCAGTTGAATTTATTCGTGAACTTGTTCGGACATATTTTCTTGTTTCGCTAGTTCTGAGCTTCATGTTGGAACGGCGTGATGACTTTGGCCGAATCAAATAGGAAAAGCACAATTACTTTAGGTCGTTTTCACACAATTCCTTACTTGCAAAGGCGATTTGTCGTAATAGAAATTCTTTTCCGTTTGATTCTTTTCTTCTTAAAATAATTGGGTATTTTTGGGGAAAAAATGGTGAATCAACTTACGTCACTAGATGTTTCAATGGATTCGTTTTCCTCTTCAGTAAAATAATCTTCGAAATTGTCCCTACCCCTTGAATCTCTCCTGACTGTTTTCCCAGCCAGAACAGCCACCCCTGTGCGACTAGTTTTTAGTAATACAAAATATCCAGATTATTACCAAAGTTTCGGCATTATTTAGAATTCTTGCAAATTTGTAAAAAATAACACGTTTATACAATTTTACATCAATACAAAAAATGTCGTCCCCTATACCATTCTTTGGTTGGTATTTCTACATGTCATAATACAGAGTTTTCAGGGGCAGTCTTGTGCACGTTGATTTGTACCAAAACATCTGGCCATTTATTCGTTGATTAAGAACTGCACTTCTCCTTAGTACTCGGACAAAGTGTCTTGCACCAGTACCGATAATTAACATTTTTCCAAACCGTGCACTTTCAGAACTTTTTAAACGTACCTTCCCACATTTCGAGCTGTCTTGGGAATCCTTGAACCCCTCTTCTAGAAGGGGAGGAATTAACGCATTAAAAACAAAGAGCCATTATAACCATACAGGTGCACACGTTAGAAGCTTTCATGTCGATTTCACGACTGTTAAAGTGCGAATCGTAAAGTTTCTGTTTGAGAACCTCTTATTTTGATTGTCAAACTAAAAAACCACAACACCGACACTCCCGACAGGAAGTGTCCGGTAGTTTAATGCAAAAGCGCAACTTTCAAACTTCGACAATCGTTCGAACACTCGCAGAATCCATTTCTCACCTTATTCGGTGCCATAATTTCTAGCTTTTCGACAATTTTTCCGATTATTTAGATGATTTCAGCAAAGTTTATGGTTGAAGTTCGCCAAATTTAGAGCACAACTTAGAAATGCTGCAAGTCGCACTAGGGAGAAGTCCGAACTGTCCGGAATGCGGAGTCGGGCCCGAGATGCAGCAAAATTTTGACCGCCAGACCAGATCATGAACAATCGCAAACAAAGTCACGCATTCTTCTCCAGTTTATGAAAATTTCTAATAGATAATTTTATTTCAAATTGCTAATATCCTCACGTCTCCTCATTACATTTTGAATTCTGATGATGATGAATTTCGACAGCACTGCCGCTCTCGAACGCCAAACCGGCCGCTAGATGGCGCCGCGAGCAGCCAAACGATCCGGATAACGATCCGCGCTGGATTTCGTGATTTTTCGCGTTAGAAACGGCATCGATCGGTGGAGATCGAGCGCGAAAAAGTGCCCCTGACGTTGCCAGATCCGCGAATCCGGAAGATTCCGGCCGCGGGAGACCGCGCGGCTGCGTCCCAGCCGTGAACGGTGAACCCAGCCTGCCAGGCAACGGTGAAGAACAGCTGAAAGGGAATCCAAGATGGCCGCCGGGAAGTTGGTGGTGATGGGGAAGTCGGATTGTTGAACGCTCAAACCCCCCACCTCCGCAATGAAATGTCGGCGAAAAGATGAGCTGGACCAGGCGTAAATGACTCTTCTCGACTGGTGCGACATGGCCCTCGTCACTATCCAAAGGTCGCCGAGTTCAGGCGGTCTTCCAGGAGCCACGGTAAGCAACCCCACACCCCCCCTGCCTTTCCAATCTGTCGTTTCCTATGTAGTCTTTTTTATTAGCTTTTTCCAGTTCTGTTTTGGGGGTCACTGGTTCGCGTGGGCGTTTTTTGGCCGCTAAACCCGCGATTTCAACCCCCGGCATTCCGGGAGGGTGGCTGCCCCAGTGCGGGGACGAGATCCAGCCTTTTTTTTATTCTCTGACAGGCCAACTTTGGGATCGCTGAGGAGGAAGGCAGGTAGGCCTACGTACCTCTGACCTCCGCTGACCTCTAAGATGCGTTCGAAACTTGTTGGCGTTTGCCGTTTCAGGTGAAATTTCACCTTGCAACTCACGCGCTGTCCGGGTTAATGTTTATTTCCTTTTTTACCGTGCGTGACTGCGTGCGTGGTGAGAGTGGTTTGGCGTTTGTGGTGATTGCAGCTCTTGGGGGCGTCCATGAAGTACATGTACTGTATACGTCTTTCCAAAATGGAACGGGTTTAGTTCCACTGAGGAACATCCCCTCCTCAACGCAAGAAACTGCATGGTGTTTTAACGTTACCCGACTGTCAAAGCTTAATTTGCGCTCAGATACTGGGAGAAGGATGATCACAACATGTGAGGAAAGGGAAATCTCAGAGAAAGCACAATCGACCAAATTTAAAACACGTGACATATGGATGACCCATGGAGTCCAAACACTCCTTTGAGAGAGAGGGCGTATGTGTTCCTAAAAATGTTGCGTGCATGCGTGCTTATTTTCGAACAAATTGTCCTTCCCAGTCACGACATGTCCCATTGTCATGAACCTCATGTCCTGGTTGATGCGCATCGGATGACCAGGATTCAGGAAACAAATACCTACGATGATAAGATTTTCTATAGACTCTTGTTTGCAAAATTTGTTTTTCCTCATGATAAATCTGATTTTGACTGTATATATTTTAAAAAAAATGTGGAGGTTGTTTAAAACGTCATTTCATCTTCAAATCGTCCAGTATGCTTGAAAATTTGACAGGCTTTAAGAAGTCATTGAATGCTGTTGTTACCAACCCTCAATCACTTTTGATAAAATCGGTGAATCTTATCTGTTACATGACCACATTTTGAGGATACCGGCTCGCTCGAATCGTGTTTGGGTCTTGAAATTTGGTTTTGACCGAATTGACAACGGTAATAATTATGAATCTTGCTTGCTGAATATTAGTGAAATCTCAGTAATTAATGTTAAAAAAAATTAGGGGTAAAAAATGGCATTTCATAAAAATTATAATCATTTTTCCATTTACAATTCAATTGGGTTCGGACTGCCAACAATTTTGGAATCCTGTATACATTGTCCGCGATTTTATTATCCTGTGAGAGGATTCCCTGCGAGTCCCAACAATTACAGGATCCTGAATTAACGCCAAGAATTTTAGATCCTTTTTCAGTCTGAAGTTCTCAACCATGTGAGTGTCAACGATTTTGGGATTCCTTTTTTTTCTAAACCCATCAATTTGTAGACTATTGAGTAGGGAATTGTAAAATAGTCCTCAGGGTTCAAAGGTTCGTGCCATTAGGTCTGCTCAGGTGCGGGATCGATTAAGTAGATTGCCATAAAAGGAGCTAAATTCGCGTTGACTTGTTTCAGTAGCAGTTTATCTGCAGCGCCCCGTTATCAGCTTCGCCCCAGTTAGCCATTTTTGCTGATCTAAATTTCTGATGTGTTTCAACGAATGGAGATTTGGCACCTGAAAGAACAATAATCAAGAATGTCCCACCTGTAGCGATTCTCGTTATCGCCGAACGATGTGTGGCATTTAGGCATATCTGGCTGGGATTTCTGTCTGGCAACTGGCAAGCTTTTTTGGGATATGTAAATGCACCACAAGTAGAAAAACATGCTTTCTTGCACCTTAATATACTAATCTTTTCAAAGTTTTTCATGACTGAAAATTAACGTTTGCTGCGAGGTGACAGGTCGAGAGACCAACTAATGGTTGCGCTATGTTGATTATTATATTATTGTTAACGTATCTAAGAAAGAAAATATATTGCATTTTAGGAACTTAAATACCAGTAACTAAGAATCACGAACATGACTTGGGGATTTTGTAAGTGGAAAGCGATTAAAATGAGAGGGGGGTATCGGAAATGAAAGTAAAGCAGTTGAAACGAAAAGAACTGAATTTTCGGAGGAAAAAATTGGATATATTTCAATTCAATTCAATTCTTTACCCTGCAGTCAGTACATAGTACCATTTGGCAGGGGGGATCATTAAGTCAGACTAAGTAGTCTGGACATGATGGATCCCAACATAACAATTAAATTACTGTATATTTCCCAAATTGGATATACAGTATTTACATGTTACTGTAGATGCATTGTTTTGCGTATGGAAAATTAAAAACGCCTAGAAAATTGAAAGGTCACAACCCAGCATTCGGAGAAAAAATGTTTCGCGAACTTTAGATGTGTCATAGAGAATTATAAAGAGGAAACTTCAAAAAAATTTCGAGAAATTCAAGAAAAATAACAAAATCATGTAAAAAGATATAAGCAAATTAGTAGGAAATTTTTGAAAATCTGCTTATTAAAATGAATAAACCCGAGGCAGAAAATCTCGCATTCTCTGGAGTTTTTCAAATGACTGCTGATGGCGCTGGACGCTTGTAATGTAATAGATCCATCATCGATTCTTCATAGATGGCGTTAGTGGCTTTGCAAGGATCTATTCTGCAAGAATCATTACATATAACATGTGTGCGCTGGAGGCAAAAAAGTATCCAAATCAAGAGTTCTTACATCGTTTAGTGGGGGTTACTCACTAAATTTTTATCCTTTTAGGCGTTTACTCGCCCATAGGATGGGGGGTTCTAGATGTGGTACCCCAACGTACCCCTTGCTGCGAAGCCGTTCGGCGCTTCGGCTGGAGGTCGTTGACTTCCTTCCACTTGACCCTCGTCCCACCTGTTCGCGCGTGATTCACGTTTTCATTGGAGACTGCGTCACCCTCCCCCGGTTTTGCCTCTGTCACGAGGTCGCGTTTTTTGGTCGCTCTTCTGGACTACTGTTCCGCGTGAGTGGACTGACATCATCGGCCGCTCGCTGGTCACCGATTGAAATAGCTAGCTATCATATTTGTCAGGGTTCCCCCAGACCTGGAAAACCTGGTAAAGTCAGGGAACATAAAAATGACCTGGAAAAGTCAGGGAAATTCAACGCATTAATGGTGATCCAAAATTAATACTTCTACAAGGTTAACTCAGGGCCCATTTTCCAAGTAGAAATTTGCAAAATTTTCCACGTTTTCGGAGTACATATTTGCAAAATTTTCCACGTTTTCCATGTGCAAATTTGCAAAATTTTCCACGTTTTCCGAGTACAAATTTGCAAAATGTTCCACATTTTCCGAGTACAAATTTTCAAAATATTCCACGTTTTCCGATACAAATTTTCAAAATGTTCCACGTTTTCATAGTACAAATTTTCAAAATGTTCCATGTTTTCCGAGTACAAATTTTAAAAATTCTCTAGGTTTTCCGAGTACAAATTTTCCACATTTTCTGAGGACAAAACTGCAAAATTTTCCACGTTTTCCGAGTACAAATTTTCCACGTTTTTCGAGGACAAAACTGCAAAATTTCCCACTTTTTCCGAGCACAAATTTTCAACCTCTTCCGAGTACAAAAATTTTCCCATTTTAAAAATGTTCACACAATTTTTTAAAATTTGTAAAAAAAAATTTACGTTTATTTTCAAAATTGTCGTTAGTAAATTTTAAAAGAAAAATATTTTCCAGTGTCAATTTTGGAAAATATGTCAATGTTTCACGTTGTCATTGGTCAGGGAATTTATTTTAAAACCTGGAAAAGTCAGGGAAGTTGAAAATGAAAAAGAAATATTTTCCAGTGTCAATTTTGGAAAATGTTTCACGTTGTCATTGGTCAGGGAAATTTTTTTAAACCTGGAAAGGTAAGGAAAGTTGAAAATGAAAAAAAAAATATATTTTCCAGTGTCAATTTTGGAAAATATGTCAATTTTTCACGTTGTCATTGGTCAGAGAAATTTTTTTAAAACCTGGAAAAGTCAGGGAAGTTGAAAATAAAATATCTGGGAAAAAAAAATCTTATTTGGCGCA
>JAQGAO010001508.1:0-24006 GCA_034697705.1 Ommatoiulus sabulosus | reverse complement strand
CTGGCAAGACACTGCACTGCACTAGTGTGAACTATTGGAATGCGCCATAATTAATTTCGTTTCATTTTACAAGTGTTAACACTTAATTCATATATGTTTCAGCACATTAAATTTTCGTTTTATATTATATTATTATTTTTTTAGTGGTGTACTAACTGCCAATCGAAAAATCGTGACATCATTATTTTGAAGGGGTGGTACTGGAAATTTGTGACAAATTGTAACATAGGGGGTGGGGGGGGGGTCTGAACAACTTAAAAAATCATGTGACATCATTTCTGGATGGCCCCTAATGGCGGTATCCACAACCACGCCCCTAATTACCAAACCACGCCACAGTAATGATGCTAAAATACTGATTTTCATCATTACCGGTCATCATTCCACATTTTTAGCCCAACACGAGCATGTTACTCTCAGAAGATGATGACAATATCACTGAACGTGTAGGATCCGCATCATCCAGCGCCATCTGTGGGAAGGATTTCAAATTGCGCAGAACTAAATTGGGGGTTCTGTGCTAAGTACATCATATCGATTTTGGCAAACACGATCCTAGCAATAATTTCTGCCGCTAGGTTTTTCACGTGTTGTCTATGCGCTCATCATTATTTAATATCGCATTCACACGCTAGGCGTTTTTTTTTTTTCAGCTTACCAACTTATAAATTCGCAAATCCGCTCTCGTTTTGCGAGCGCAGTTCCGCTCCAATATGTATTTGCTACCAAATGAAAAATGTTTTTTCATTAGATTTCGTTCAATTTTTCTTCGTATAGATGAGCTTCTAGCCCCTGGGCCGTTATGAGTTGTTTGCCTTTTTCCCATCTGGTTGCTCCATATTTCTCATTAAATAGATTTTTCATAAAATTTGGATTTATCAAAACTCCCGTTTAGCCCCTTTATAAGTAGATTTCCAAAAAAAAAAAAAGGATATAATGTCCTGTAACGCGAAACAAGATGAAGCAAAAATCGATACAAAAAAATCGCTGGCAAATGACGTGCGTGCGAGGGAGGCTAACATTCAACGTGTCGTACCTAAACTCATCGATGAAATAACTGGGGGAAAAAAACCGGTTTTTTTGGTGCAAACATCATTTTTTTGCATGGATTTTCAATGAATCAAGCCAGGAAGTGAGGTGCAGTGACGTCAGATGCGATACGCGATGGAATCACCAAGGAAACGACGCGAAGCACGTGATCATGCACGTCACTTCCTCATTAGGTAACGTGGCGGTCCCACGTGCTTCCAAACACGTGACGTTGAAAGTTAAGGGGGTGTGTTGATGCTTGCAAAAATAGCCTTTTCTCAATAGATGGCGCTGATTTTCACAGGGTAATCTTTGCCCAAGGCATTTTCCACGTGTGACAAGGGACTTGTTCCAGATTGTCCATTTTGGTCATTTGTTGAATATTAAGCTATGTCCACACTGGTGGAGACATTGAAAAACTTTTTGTTGCTAATTGCTGCCAGTTGTTTTTAACTGAATTGTTAAAATAAATTGTTACCTACATTGTTTGCATAGGTTTGTTTCCAGAAACAAGTGGCAACGGAAACATCCTCTATGTTTCCTCCAGTGTGGAAGTTTTGCTTATTGGCTTCCAGTTCAGTTGTTTCTACAAACAGACTTATGTAAACAACGTATGTAACAAATTTATGTGAAATCATTTTTGTAATCAACTGGAAAATAGCAATAAAAAGTTCCACAATGTTTCCACCAGTATGGACGTAGCTTAATATTTAACAAATGGCCAAAAGAGGCTATAGGTTGTTGCCAGCTGTTTTCCTGAATTATTATACATATTTTTTTTATAAATTGTTACCTACATTGTTTACATACATGTAAGTTTATGTTTAAAGAAAAAACTGACAACCAATTAGCAACAGAAACATCCTCCATGTTTGTTCCTGTGTGAACTTACAGTGGGTGGAGGAAACATAGTAGAACTCTGTTGCTAATTGGTTGCCAGTTATTTCTGGAAAAATAGTCTTATGTAAACAACATATGTACAAGTTTATGTGAAACAATGTATGAAATCAACTGGCAATTAGCAACAACTACAAGTATTTTCTCCGTATCTTCCAGGGTAGAAACAGATTAATCAACAGCTGATTTGTCTGTGGAAAAAAAATCAACTGGGACATAAAAATGAAATGTTCCTAGTTAAGTGTGCACGTGTTCGAATTGTTCTTGTTAAATGATGTGGTTTGTTGATGTTAAATTTTCCTGAATTATGATCTTAATATGTGTTTTTTTTGTCTGTCCAGCAGAAAATTTCTTCAATATGTGTTTGAAAAATAACACGAACACAATGCATTGAACATGATGATTGTTTCTAGGAACACATTGCATGTTCCAGGACATTTTCAGTGGTGTTCCAAATTTAATTTTACATTAATGACTAATTAACGTGATGGTTCTCCTAGAAAAACAGCACGATATGTCCATTTCTAAAACACCACAAGATGGCCGCTTTCCTCAACCGTTCGATTTCCATCGAATTTTTCACTAAAATACAATTTTTTGTACCTTTTTTTGCTTCATACATCAGATAAAGAAACGCCATTTGTGAAACTAAGCCTGCCATTCCATATCCCCAACCGTCAGAAAACCCTAACCGAGTAAACAACGCCAAAATCGAGCAAAGAAAACAGTACGTCTCATATTGCCTCCTCATTGATCGATTTTATCTAACTACAGGCAATCCGATAAAATGCAGTAGAACCATGTCTAGAACATAGAAGCCTCAATTTATCCATATCTGATATCAATGTCGAGACCAATTAGCAGAAAAAATAATCATCAAAAACAGACCCCGCAATTTCAAAATAACAAGTAGGTTGTTGATTTTTAGAATACGCTTGACGCTTGTAATTCATCATATCATCAATCATCATTGGTGACCTCTGACCTCCTGCATGCACATGAACACTTGACCTCTGCAAAAATTGATACGTTTTCAGGAAACTGTGAAAACAAGTTTTAAAATGTGTCGAATTTACACGTCTCTGGCAGGTCAAACATGTTGTTGATATTTAAAGATGATGCTATTGCAACTAATGACTTCATGGACAAGTCAAAAACCGAACATGTTAAAATAACTCAAATTTATGTGTCTCTGACATGTCAAACATCATGAAACATGCTGCGAAATAATTGTTCAATGCCATGTATATATTTCCAAAAATACATGTCAACAACGTGTCAGGACATCGTAACATTTAGAAGTTGTTAACCACACTCATGCAGTACATGCTTATTGAAAGATAAAAAAGTTCAAAAAAATGTTTCCAACACTTTCAAACAGTTGACGTCAGAACCGACACTCGCCTGTGGCGCCACCCAGTGGGTGTTTTCCTACGCCGCTCGCGCTGACGTCACGGTCGAGTTAGTGATCTACAGGAGGCAGTAATAGAGCATAAAGTAGGCCTATTATGGCTAGAAATGTCTGTCTGATACGAGACAGCGAAACAGAAGAAAAATCAATGAAAATGTGACCCGGGTCATCCAACAAACAGCCATAGAAATAGGCCTCGATGGCGCTGCATGCAGCAAACTTGATGTCGATTGCGTTAATGATCCCTAAAACCGATTAGAAATGAAACGTTTTGCATTCAGGTCGAAATTTATCTAAAAATAAATGAAGAAATCGAAGCTTCACATTGCATACAACGTGTTATCAACTTCTGCAAATGTATACTATAGGGTCATAAACCTTTCGGCTTGCTGGGTAAAACTCTCTAAGGCCTCTCCTGTTGTAAATCGTATAATGTATATATTTATATTTCATTTCGTTTTTAATAAGACTTGAAAGAGTTATTTGCTTTTATATTTTTTTCATTAGTATTATGGTAAAATTGTGGATAAATGCATAAAAAATAATAAGTGGAAAAATGAAAACATGCAATTTTTTTTGGAAGCTATCATCACGTCCCAATTAACTTGCAGACATTGTTCATTACTAGTTGAATTAAAAAAAATATTTGACATGGAACTGTATGTACATCAGGAGCTGCATAGTAAATAATGACGTCATTACTGTCGTCATGATGAGAATTTTAATGAAGGCTCCATCAAAATTTGTATGGATGCTGTCATCATAAGAATTTTTCTGAATTACGCCATCACCAAAATTTGCATGGATGACGTCATCATAAGAAGTTTTCTGAATGACGGCCTAAACAAAATTTGTATGGATGACGTCATCATCATAATTTTTATGAATGACGTTATCAGAATTTCCCTGGAGGACTCATCAGAATTTGAATGACATTTATTAAAAAATGTCCAATTTTTAGAATATTTAATCAGACGTTTTTAAAACATCCGAAAGACGTAGACGTAAAAAAAACTATTTACATATTGTTAGCATATGTTCCTCGTTTAGACTTTTTAGGATCAAAGAAATGAAAGGAATGAATGGAATGGGATAATGAAACAATTTTTTTATACAAAGACTTACCCAACTTTAAGTTAAGAATTCATTAAAATGTTTGCTATATCGTTATTATTTTATATAATTAAAATCGATCGCTCTTGGCTGAATATTTTTACATATTTAATATATTTAATGTGCATTTAAACCAAACATTCCTTCAATGGTATTTTATTTTCAATTATACGAATTCTGAATTATTGAAACTGACAAGAAATAAGAAATACGTGAAGTAAATATGTTGATATCATAAGCAATTAAAATATGAATATTATTGCTGGTTAATCGATGGTCTATATATTCTGTATATTTGATAATGAAATGACAGGTTTTTTTTAATGCAAACTTTTGTTTCTTAAAAGGATGTTTTAGAGATAAGTTAAACACAATATGTGGATCAAATTTTCGTTGTGAAATACAAAAAATTTAGCTTAAGAACAGATCTTGTGTTCCAAAATGCGCGCAGTCATGTTCGAAACATTTTATTTGGACTTATACCATGCATTCAGAAACATTGTAATGCAGCTTTCTGCGGAATTGTGAATTTCATGGCAAATTTTTTCACAAATGATTGTACAATAAATATGGCTTACAAAATGACTCCATTTCAAGTACATGCATGTACATGTACTTCTCCCCCATTATGCAAATATACATGTACAGGGTTCCGATCTACGTTCGTCAACATCATTTGTTTAACTACACAATTATCTTAATGAATCCCGTTCCCCAGACGGATTGATGCAATATTTTAATTGCCAAACAAAAAATGTAGTCAGGCACGAATCGCAAAAATGTCGTACCCTGTGCAGGCCTAAAATCCAGGACATGAGCAACAGCTTCTGATTCCAAACCCATGCTTGCAACATAAACCGAACGTTTTATTGAATATAAACTTATACTGTACATGTGAGTATAATATGACCTTTTTTGCTACAACAATTTGCGAATTATACGAATTCGTAAGACATTCCTTTCATAGTGAGTTAAGTGACAACTCATCGATTTGCACAAACATGTTTTGATCTGAATAATTGAAGAACAACGTGAACAAGATTTAGGCCAAATTTATGAATCAATATGAAATGGATAATCGTGAGCGGCGCGTCACGTGGTGGTACTCGGGGAGAGAAAATAACCTATCCGTGGCGTGCCATACAATTGTAGAATGGGGAAGCGTGACCATGGTAACCTGGATCGTTTTGTATCAAATAAAGTGCGAAAGCAAACATTGTAAACTAAACCAGAGTGCAAGTAGTATAATAGTTTAATGTAATACTTTTTCAAGTTTAAATTTAAATTTAATTGCAAAAAGATATCATCTAAAAACTGCATAAAAAAAAAACAGTTAGCTAAAATCAAATTTTTGCCAAACACATTATAAACTTCACTAGAGAGTGATTTTTCTTACTACCGATATATTCTTAAAAATTCTTAAAAAAGATATGTCTTAAAAATTACTAGTGATATATTCAACTACCGTTCATACTGTTTTGTTTTCAAAAATGCAAGTTTTGGTGATTTGTTATTTGTTTTTCAATTTTTAATTTAAAAAAATTTAAAACTAAAAATCGGCGAATATCACGTCAAATCATTAAATTTTCACAATCCTCGTCTAAAACTAAACTTTCTCCAAACTGCACTTTATTTTTGCAGTTATAGTTTAATAAACATTATATTCACTTTCTATTTATTGCAACCCTCATCGAAAAAAAAAGCTTTAGAAATATATTTTTAGAAATGTATTATTGTAATAATAAATGTATGTTAAAATACATTTTTAAAAAAAAACAGAAATGTATTTTTAGGTTAAAAATATATTTTGAAAGTTATTCAAAATATGTATAGATTGGAACAACCAAAAATATATTTTACAAAACATATATAAAGAAATGTTAATTTAATGTATTTTTTTTAAAAATTGTATTATTGTAAATACATTGTAAATCTATTTTGCCTTAAAAAAAATTATTTTAAATGTATCACAAGGGATTTTTATTTAGATGTGGGAATATTTTTCAATGTAATTACGAGATAATAACTATAATACTAATCATGCCATGGAAAGAGAACGTTACCATAGTTACCACTGAACGTGGTGCCATAGAACAGAACGTAACCATGGAATGTGTCCTTTACTAGAAATTGAGCACTTAACCATATAGTTACTATGGAACGTGTAGGCCTACTACATGTACTCCAATTTCAAACAAGGTGACCACTTCCATGGTTCATATTCCCAACCGTTCTACTATAACCCTAACCGAGTAAACAGCGCCAGCATCGTGAACTGTCTTGTCATTGATTTTACCTCCACTAGCCAATTTGGTCAAATGAGGTAAAATCAATTCTGGTGCATTTTGGTCTAGCCTGATATCAAATATTGAGTCAGTGTAGATGTGGGTTGAAAACTTCACTGCACGAATTTGACCAAAGACTTTTCCCAAAAGTCTGCTTTAAAGTGCACCATGAAAATTTTTCAACTATAATGAATGTAATTCAATGAACGCGAACTTAATGACCATCATTGGCTCGGTATCCGATGACCATGCACTCGCATACTGGACATATAGGAATGGCCGTCAGAACGCATTCATTCCATAATACATCATGTGGAATCTAATAGATTGTGTTTACAAACTTTAAACGTGATTTGGCAAAGGAGCGTTTGAGTAATCAATTTCAACAAAGTTCCTTTTGATACAGTTTTTCCAACGAAAAAACGTATGAAAGACTGGCATCATGTAAGGTTTCAAATAGTTCAAAAGATATATTATTGTTAGAAAAACGGGGAAAAACATCATATAAATGCCAGAAAATAAGGAAGAAACTCTTGAAAATATTACGCTTGGGGAAATACATTCATAGATATTGATGTTAGAATTTTTTTTTGAAAACGTTTAAAAAAATTGTAAGTTTTATTAATCAATCTAACATATTGAAAGCTATTTTAAAATGGTGAATATGTATAGTATTACGTTTAATACATACTCAATATACAGTAGGCCTACATATAGAAAAAATTGAAAATGTATTATTTTTAATATAGAATTTTTTATCTTTTGAAAGATAGTTTAAATGTATTGTTTGAAATATTCAACATTTAATTTGAAATGTATTAACATATTAAAATATATTATTATTAATATTTAGAAATTCCAATGTTTTAATTTATGCATATATTTATAAAACGAAGGTGCCTTTAAAATTATTTTATAGCTATAACTACCTCGAATTAAAATTAATTTGCACTTAATTTTACTTATAAAATGTATTTAAAAAATTCTATAGACACATGCATCTTTAATATATCCTAAGAAATGCATTTTATAACTAAAAATGTTTATTATAATTTTTTTAAGCCATACATTCAAAATCCGTAAAGATTTTGACATTCAAGATAATTCTAATTTCAACTACTGCATGCATAACAATTTTTTTCAATGCATTTTTACAAGTACATTTGTAATGATATACAGATTGGAACATTGGAACACAAGTAATATGTTTAAAAATACATTTGCGTTATTAAAACGCATGTTCAAAATATTCCTGCAAATGCATTTCAAAATCTGTTTCCAACATTGTATTTTCGTCAATGCGTTACAAAATATGTTTAAATGTATTTTATATAGCCCAAAATGTATTTTCAAATTCAAAACATGACTTCCAATCTAAGCATATTTTAAAATTCATCATTTATTTTAAAATGTACTAAATGTGTTTCAAACATAACGTAAAATGTATTACACGCGTTCCAATCTAAACACATTTTCAAATACACATTTGAAATGAACCCAAAATTTCAAATTGCATTTACATGTACATGAACATGTATAAAAATCCATTTTTTTTAATAAATTACAGTCATTATATTTCTAAATATATTTTCCACGTTGGAAATGCATTTTTCCACATTCCACGCGTTCCAATCTAAACACATTTTCAAATGCATATTTGAAATGTACCCACACTTACATGCAAGAAAATCTTTTTTTTTTCTCATTACAATCATTATTTTCTAAGTATATTTCCCACATTGGAATTCCATTTTCTATTGAATCACAAGATGTTTTTAGATTTGGACATCCTGTTTCAAAACCATCTCAGATGGCGCTGTTGATGCTCCAAACTTCCCAACGCAAAAAGCGTCCGGCGCTCCAATCGAACGACGTCACGCAGCAACCGACGTTCATCGACTTCTGTCCTCGAGCGTCGTTGCGTTTAACGCATCCACCAGGCGTCGCCAGCATCAGCCCAACCTTTTTCGCCTCCTCTTCCATGCTCCGGCATCACTCCTAAGGTGCAGTATTGGCGCGGTGGATCGTTGGGCGTTTTGGCAGTGGCCCTGCCTGCACCCGTCCGGCCAGGGGGTTTCGTCCCCCCTGCCCTTTGACCCCATGTTCGTCCCTCGTCCGAAGCGGAGGGTCGCTCATCCCGCAGCCGAGGGGGAAACCAGCGCATCTTTCATGAATCGGATATAACATGTCGCTCTGCCAGTTGTCAACATGGATGCTATTGTTAGCAATTTTCTACAGAGGTAAGAATATTGCTTTCTGCTTGCTCTTCCCAGCCCTGGTGTGAGAGGATAGAGCCACAAAGAGGCCTGTGGGCTTTTGTGGGGGTGGGGGCAATCCATAAACGGGGGATCCCGAACGCTTACAAGTGGTCGGATTAAAAATGGATCAGGATTTTTTTTTTATTTTGGTATTGGAAATTGTCGGCGTTCTGGAACATTCGCGATGTGACACCATTTCCAGAGTTGGGTTTTGATCCAGACTCCAGTCGAATTGAAACAATTTCGGGGTTGATGTCGGATATGCGGTTTGTTGGAAGTTGCATGGGATTGGAATATGCATGTTTAACGGAATTTGCATGACTTTTTATCTTTTTTAAAAATAAAAACATTGGAGGAGTAGTGGCTTGTTGAAGGAGACGTTAAGAGATGCTAAATGTTTTTGTTGGAAATTGTCAGGAATTGGAATTGTCGTGTTTAACCCAATTTTGCAACTTTTTTTGCCTTTAAAAATGAAATGATTGGAGGATTATCGGAGGATTTATCGATACTTTAGGAGATACTAATTTATTTTTTGTTGGAAATTGTCGGGAATTGGCTTTGTCGTGTTTAACCCAATTTTACCACTTTTGTTTCCTTAAAAAATGATATAATTGGAGGGTTATTGGAGGATTTATCGAGACTTTAGGAGATACTAATTTATTTTTTGTTGGGAATTGTCGGGAATTGGAATTGCCGTGTTTAACCCAATTTTACCACTTTTGTTTCCTTAAAAAATGAAATAATTGGAGGGTTATTGGAGGATTTATCGAGACTTTAGGAGATACTAAATTATTTTTTGTTGGGAATTGTCGGGAATTGGAATTGTCGTGTTTAACCCAATTTTACAACTGTTTTTTCCTTAAAAAATTAAATAATTGGAGGATTATGGAGGATTTAACGAGACATTAGAAGATACTAAATTATTTTTGTTGAAAATTGTTAAAAATTGGAAGATTTGTGTTTAACCTAAATTTGCTACTTTTCCCTTTAAATATGCAATAATTGAAGAATTATTGGTAGATTTAACGAAACATTAGGAGATACTAAATTATTTTTGTTAGAAATTGGAAAAGTCGTGTTTAACTGAATTTGCAAGACTTTAAAAAAAAATGCAAACATTAGAGTATTGGGTCTACTTTTCCCCTCTTTAACATGCAATAATTGGATGTTTATTGGTTAATTTAACGTGACATTAGGAGATACTAAGTTATTCTTATTGCAGATTATCAGGATTGGAATAGTCGCGTTTAACGGAATTTGAAAGACTTTCCCCTTTAAAATGAATTTATCAGCAGATTAAACGAGTAACTTCTAGTTACTAAATTATTTTTGATGGGAATTTTCAGAAATTGGAAAAGTCATGTTTAGACCAATTTCCTAGTCGTTTTCTTTAGTTTTTAGGATTATTGGCAGGTTTAACGAGACGTTAAGAGACACTAATGCATTTTTGTTGTAAATTATCTAGTTCCGCGATAAGACCGATTTGGCGAGTCGTGTTTTTATCTCAAAGATGCAATTATTGGCATGTTATATCAGCAGGTTTAACGGGAGATAAACCTGAGATATTATATATTTTTGTAGATATTGTAGTTAGACTATACTGTATATCTATTTTTTATTTCTTGCTTATAGAACAAGTTGATGATCTTAACGCTTTAACTGAATAATAAGTGATATAAAAGTTCGTGAAAATATTTCTGTGGACCCAAAGCTAAAATATATCCTTAAAAATGGATGTTTGAAATGCAATTTTGGGACAATGCAATTATGTCGCTTTAAAATTTCATAGTTTGGAATATTCAAGTTAATTCTAAATATGCATCGATAAGGTTGTTAAAAAATTATTATAAAGTATCAATAGTGCATTGCTGAAAATTTGTATTCAATGTACTGTTGAATATATTTGTGATGTACAATGTATTTAAATTGTATTTTTACATTTTTGTTTTATGTATTAAATGTATTTATACTTTGTAATGTGTTGCAATTAATGCATACATGTCTAACGTATCTGGTACATGAAAATGTATTTAAATATATATTATCATTATATTTTTGAAGTATATTGATCGCTAGATATTTTTAAGATTTGGGCGAGCGAAAATCAAAAATACTTTGTCCAAATTGATGATTATGATTTATTTTTATATGCGAATTTTTCAACGTTATACATGACGCCATTTATGAATTATCCCCTTGTTTAAATTAATAAATTCAGAAATTAAATAAAAGTACTGTTTGAAATATATTTACTACTCGAGTATATACTATTTACTCTTTTATATTTACTTTGCATAATAATCTTTTTGTACTATCCGTTTGTAAAACGAATTTATTTTCATGAGTTGAAGGTCGCCCATAAAATACTGCAATTTTACAACTTTAAATTTTTTTAATTCCACTCGCAAAAGTTATTTTTTATAAATTGTTTCAACTGATGTTTTAATTACGAGGGAAATGGGTGATATTATTTATGAATGACACTAAATAAGAGCCTCCCATACTTACTTGACAAAATGACAATTTTATGACAATACCTACTTTTAAATTATTTTCGAATTGGAATTAGTTTTTGTTTTGTTCATTATTTAATGACATTCCCAAAATTACCTTGATGTTATAATTCAATTCGACTCAGTACCTTGCAGCTAGAAATTAAATGCTACAGTATATGGCAGGTGGTAGAATTTATACATGTTTTCAATTGCATTTATGAGCCTCCAAACGCATTTTAATAAACATTCTTATTATATTAATGCATTTCTGTAAATAATTTCTAAGGAAAACTATTAATTACATTTATTTTAAATGTTCTACTTGAATGTTATAATTCAATATAACTCAGTACCTTTTAAGTCAGAAATCAAATGCCATATGGTATGTGGTCCAATCTAAACATGTTTTTAAATGCATTTAAATATATCTTAAAACTATAAATGCATTGTTCCAAACGAACAATAAGAACATTTTTAAAAAAATAGTTTGGAGAAGGCTTAGCACGAGGAATGCTCTTAGCCTTGAATTTTCTAATTCAATTCAACTCAGTACCTTAAAGTTAGAATTTAAATGCCATATGGTAGGTGGTCCAATCTACACATGCCTCCAAATGCATGTCAATAAACATTCTTATTAGAATAAAGCATTTATGTAAATAATTTCTAAGGATATACATGTAATTTTGGTTTGGATAAAACCATAAAATACATTTTTTTTATTTGGATCCGGCTTAGCACGAGGTTATTTTTGACGGTATATGACAATCCATCATTTATGAAGGAGCCCAAAAAAAAACGAACATACAAAAATGAATAAATAATGTTTGTGCCCGAATTAGCTCGAACAGCTTTGCATATTTTCTAACGAAATGATGAATAAGGTTGAAAAACGAGGTGTTTTGGCAGGGGATAATAAAAAAAAGCAGGGTGATCTCGGGGATTTTATTCACAAGGTTGTTTCTCTCCCCCATTTCTGATTGATTTCCACTGTCTGCATTTCGTCTAGGTAGACAAAGGGGGGAAAACGCTTTCCATCCCCTACCTTGAAATCCATAGTGGAATCATTCAAAATGGCCGCCCTAATAGATTTCCCTCCAAGTAGGCCTACATCAAAAACACCATTATTTATGCCATGGCCCTGCATTAAACGCCATAACGAGCGTGGCTTTTTATGGTGGAAAAAAAGCCATTTTCCGTAAACTATTTCTGGAGTTTTTCTGAAGTTTTTTTTACACGTATCTGCAGCATTGCATCGCAATATTATCAGCATGTTTCAGAATTTTTTTTTATTTATCTTTTTTGGCAAGGCCGTGGGATTTAGATTTTAGATCTTGCAACATGGCAACTTTCAAAACGCCATTTCCTCACTCTTTAATCGCAGAATTTATGGCGAAAAGTTGGAGAGATGAAATGGCACCGAGCTAGCTCCGCATTCAAATGAGTGAAATTTGCGCATTTCTTCAACTTTTTTCCGATTATTTTGCGTCAACGAAGCGTGCTTTTAATTCCCCATTTTCCGATCAAACTTCAAAGGATGATACTTGTCTAAGAGTGAATGGAAACGAAATGGTCAGTGACCCAAAAACCGCTTTACAAGATCATAAATCCTCAAATATGCAATGAGAAGTTTTGGAGAATGATTCAAAATAAAAGAAATGAACGTAAGCCCTTTAACGTAAGCCCAAATGCTTTTCCCATTTTTCGTTTGGAAATTCTATTTTTAAACAAGACAAATAAACATAATATTCTATTTGTACAAAATATCCAAAAATAGGTCGAAACAATTCGCTAGAAGTACGAGACTCGTATTGCGTGCATTATTTTGAGTCCATAATTAAACTCTTCATTGATTTAAATTCATCATTAAATTCCATTAAATTAATTACAAAACTTAAAACCCATTCATTATTTTATTATTAAATTTTAAACCCATCAATAAACTTAACATAATCCAAATACACATAATTTGCCTAGCAATTTTCCAATTATCCAATTTAACCTGCCAGATAATCCAAAAATCATCCAAATTAATCTGCAAATTTGAGTGAAAAAATTCAAATAAATATATCATAGAAACGCACACTAGAAGGACAATAAATATTGTATACTGTTGTTTTGTATAAATTATTTGTCAAAAAAATACGAAAATAATTAAGAACAATTCAACAGAAATATACGTAATATCACAGAATTTAAAAAACTCAATATTTTCTGACTAAGAAACAGAAAGAAAAAATTTACGAATTGTACTTTAGCAGTCATAAAGTCACGTGAAATCGACTATATAATCTACTTTTCTAGGTTAATTTTGTTAAAAATATTTAGGGTAATTTAAACATGTTTTAGCACTTTTGCAATCCCTTATCACTGTACAATGTCTGAATATTATGCTGACGTCAGGGAAATTAACATGAGAAAAAGTGTAAATGTTTCAAATTAACATTTATTAAACAGCTTTTTGCTGTCATTTTATTGCTCTTTTTATTTTTACTGGTGTAAATTTCATGACAGCAAAACGAATATAATATGTGGGTAATATGTTTTTTAAGAGTGAGTTTTCAAGACACTTAAAAGTACATGGTGCAAGGTTGACCTAAATTAGAACTATTATACTAGATCATAGTATAATAAAGATTATACATGTATAGTTAACATGTTTAATTGCTGCAAAATGAGCTTGAAATGTTGCTGACACGTGATTACAGTATGTGGCTAATCTATGAAAAATTATACAGTTGAAACTCAGGGCTAACTCACTTAATACGAATGTTTGATAGTACGAACAAATTTGCAGTAGCCTACTTGTTTGTTAAAATCATGTTAACAATTGTATCGACTGTAACAGAAACATGCAAATTACATATTTCTTTTAGATTCAAACTATTATTGCACCCCACAAATAGCCTATATATATATATATATATATATATATTTTAACATTTCCCATTACGCTGTCTAATGACAGCTTTTGTTTTAAAGTTTGCCATAATTATGTGTTAAGTTTTAAAAGCAAAGGAAAATTGGGTAAAGAAATTTCCCATCATTCTACACCTGCATTTTGCATATTTCTACTGCATCAAGTCACACGATGCAATAGAACTATGAAAAATGATGTAATATTTCATTTTTACATCAATTATTAGCTAATGTTTTGATGCATCTTCGAAATACGTAAAAATGAAAATGTAAAATGATGTAAAATTTCATTTTGACATCTAATACTAGACAATACTTTGACGCGTCTTATATTATAACAGCGCCATCTAGTGCGAAAGTACAAAAGATGTAAAATGCAGCTATAAAATGATGTAACATACCATTTTTGCATCATTATTACATCAATTATATGTCAATGCTTTGACGCGCCTTACATTCTAACAGCGCCATCTAGTGACACTAGTGAGAAAGTTCGAACTATGTAAAAATGCAGCTGTAAAATGATGAAAGATTTCATTTTTACATCAATTACTAACCAATGCCCTGACGTGTCTTATATTCAAACAGCTCCATCTAGTGACACTAGTGAGAAAGTACGAATTGCATCCCAAAACAGCTTCATTCCACAGCCTGCAGATGGCGCTGCTAGCGACATTATAAATCAGGTGCATCACAAGTTGTACGCGTTACGTGCCAGCATGTTTATCCACATAGCCTCTTTAGTAAATAAGCCGCCAGGTGGAAGGTCGATCTGTGGCGAATGCGGGTAACCTCACGAAATAACTTTTCTTTTTTTAAAAAACGAGGCCCTTTTTACGACCGGTTCGCAATATGTAATGTAACTTTCCAGATAATCTTGTTAAGCCGAAATACTCGCTAAATCCGGGCACGTCTATGTTTGTGTTTGCGGGCAATAGCAAGATGGGTCGTAAAATTTGAAACGATCAAATTTTTATGGCTTCGCTAGCAAAACGTATATTTTTCAAATCTAATCTTAATGGCGGCGCTCCAGCTTTCTTTTCTTCCGCGCAGCCTATGGAAGTCGGATTTAGCCGTGTGTTTGTCTCTAATATTTTTCTATGAAATATGGGCAGCAATTATCCAGATAATGAAATCATAATCGCCGCAGCAAATATAATGAACAAAAAAAACTAGGGATAAAAGGGTACAAAGGGAAAAAAAAATTCAATACGAAATATATGGCGGAAGGATACGGCGGCGCGAGATAGCCAATGGGCAAGTGTTAAAGGAGGGGGGATTAAAGGCCGCCAGGGGTCACTGGGGGTGAAAATGGCCCCCCCTTAATTACTGGCTACTCTCTCGTGATAGACAAGACAGCAAATTACTTTCTATCCTCTCGAGATTAAATATGATATGGAGGCGGAAGATGAAGAAGAAAAATGGAGAAAATAGGACGTTGCTTTCGATCTCCACCAATTGCGTGGTTGGGGGGGAAAAAATAGGGCCTAGCGCAGAATCCATTTCGCAAATTGGCTGAAAGGAAACAACGACGAAACAACAATAACGGGAAAAATGTCGATGGAGCACGTCAAAATAGTCACAACTACGAATTAGACAAACAGACGAGGTTCGTGGATGAAATCTGAATATGTACATTGTGCAAACAACATTTTGTTGTTTTTGTATAATAGTGGAAATGCCATTGTTGAAAATAAACAAACCAAAATATTTGATAAAAAGTCGACATTCAAGAATAGAAACGTACGTGTCTCGTTGAAAAATTTCAATATTCTCAAATGTTCGCAAGATCATGGAAATTCATTTGTAACTTAATCATTTTGGCTCTAGTGTTGACATTTGGCAACAATGGTTTTAAAAATGACTTGCAATGCTCATGCAGTTGGATAAAACTTCAAATTTCAGCTCCATTACTCCCTATGACATCGCTTATCATAAAAGAATTTTACTGTGGTAGCATGTACATTAAACTTTGCGATACAAACTTTGATCGAAAGTTTTTTTGAAGATTTTCAGAAATAAATTAACTTTTTTTTTTAAAAAAAAACAACTTCGAGGGCCGAAAGGGTTGAAAATAAGTATACAAATATTTAAACAAATACGTGAATTTACATTATGGCTAGAAACAATCTGAGGAAAACCAGGTGTGTAATAACTAAAAATATTTTGAAAATAAAAAAATAAATAAAAAATATTTGAAGAAGAAAAAATCTATTTGAAAAATAATCGAAAATAAATGAACCTAAATGGTGTCAAAATTCGCGAATAAAAATTCCAACCAATCTAAAATAAAAAATAAATCTAAATATATGAAAATATTATACAGTTGGAGAAATTAATGGCTAAATTTGCAACACACCTAAACATGAAATAAACTAAAATGTTCAAATGATAAAACATAAAATAAAACTAAAATATTCAAATCAATAAAACATGAAATGAACTAAAATGTTTTCAACGCTCACGACTAAAGCCAGCAACTTTGAATTTTTAACACGTTTTTGAATAAAATAATTAGAATGATTATATTTCAAATCTTTAGTTTCAAATCAGATTAGTTTCTAAGCATCACACCATACTGTTACACAGTATATCCATTATTACATGGTCGATTAAGAAAAACTATAAAATCACCGTTTTCTGAATGGGTACAAGACATTACCAACATTAAAAGGGCCATTAAGGTCTAATTAACCGTATACAGGCTTTATAACGTCTTAAACCGTGCTATCAGAGGGGTGAAATGTCATTTGATCAATTTCTTTTCCTAATTTGGTGCATTCGATCAGAACTGCTTAAAAATCATGACATTTGTGGATAATAGCATGCCAAATATGCTAGAATTTTAATCAGGGAAAACAAATGGTGCAGTCTGTCATGATATATATCCCACAAATACATTAGATTCTCTATTTTCCAAAGAAGACATCCTTATAGTTTGTGTTCAAGGTCCTTTAACCCCATCACCTTTTTCACCAAAATCGCATCCTATTGGTGACCAATGAAAATGCCGAACACGTTATTGGCCATGTTTATTCGTGCTCTGGCTTCACTTAATCCTCTCGGCCCTCGCTCATACTGTCAGCCATTAATCTCGATCCATGGCATTATCGGAAAAGCAGAGCATTCAGTGATTAATTAACCTACGACCTGATATCACGAAATGTGCGGAATTTTCGAGATAAATCAATAATCCCTTTTAAATTTTATCAAAGATTTATTTTAAAGGGGTAGGAGAGTGAAAAGCCTGTCACAATTAATTCATGGTTTCAAAATTTGTTTTAAGATCTTAAACATGTTGTTATATGGAAATTTTGAATTGACTGTGCTTCAATTGCTAGCTCTTGAACATAGGCAATCACAGCTAACTTTCATGCTATGTTGAGAAACCTAACATTTCAAAGATTTATTTTAAAGGGACAGAAGAGTAAATGATTCCCGTTTAATTTACTCAACCCTTTAAAAGTCTGGCACAATTGTTGCATTGTTTAAGAATTTGTTTTAAGAAGTTGGACATATTTTTATGTAGAAATTGTGAATTGGCTGTGCATCAATTGCCAGCCCCTGAACAAGGGCAATCACTGATAACATGCATGCTATGTTGATAAACCTGATATTTAAAAAAACAATTTCAGCAACCGGATATGTTAATAACATTTAATAAAGGTACTCACTTCGTTATACCAATTAATATTCAGGATTTGATCACGTGGCTTGGCTCTTTAAAATAAATGTCGCATATTTGTCATAATCGCTGAATTGTACCCAAATCGAGCACACTTTAACGCCTCTCTGAGTACCCTTAATGAGTTGCGTCAACTAATTAACAGGTTGCAAGTGTTTAAATAAAATGTTAACTTCCTGATTACGCTTATTTATAACTGTCAAATACTTACAATAATTATTCAAGAGCATAAGATTATTCACCTTTACAAACTCGGCTGCCTTGATATAAAAACTACCCACATAATGTCAAACCAAGACCATTATCAATTCAACCAAAAATATGTTATTATTTTCGTTTAAGTGGCCAGTTAATAAAATATGCTGTTTTAGTACAATTTTGTTTTTGAAGTCAGCTACTTGTAATAGCCGACTATTTATGAAATGAAAGATAAAACCTATTTACCCCTGTACAAAAGCTATTTTACCAACGCACTGCATTGATACAAAAACCTCTCGAATTTCAACCAAAATATAAATTTCTACATCAACAGTACACGAGATTAAAGCTATTTTCAGTTGTTATGAGAAATAATAAAATAAGTCAACGTATAAAAATTTCCAAACTCGTATATAAACGCAAAATAATTGTTTACAATTTTGTTGATTAACATACCCCTTAAAGAAGGCAATCACTGCAGACCTAAATGTAATAAGGAAAAAACATCACATCTTTAACCCAAAAACCATACATCAACCTGCATGATATTTGGAACAGTTTTGGGAGCAGTTTATTTTAAGACAACACTAATGTATGGATTACGTAAGGTGTAAGTTTCGTAAATTAATTGTCCACAATAACTTTGTAAACATTTCATAATCCCTGAACATTGGCAATCACTGCTTGCTTCCCTGACACGAGGAAACACCATGTTCAAAAAAGGAAGAACCACATAAGACCAGGGTTGTAAATTAAGTCACATGTTTTGATTATTTGACGAAATTTCTAGGAAAGCCACCTCACTAGATGGCGCCCCTAAACGATAAAATTGCCTGACGAACCTAGTTTTGAAATAAAATTGGAATTGAGGAAAACGCCATGTAGTACATGTACAGAACAGGCAATTAAATCAACACAATGAACGCAACACGTGACCCAGAATTGTGTCAGATCAATGGATATCTGTGTCACATTTTCGACTGTGGCATAATTTGAAGAGGGCAGGTACTTCACAAGATGGCGCCACTACACGACGAGATCGTTTTACGGAGGCTGAAAAAGCACTCGGTTTTCACAAAATCGCGCAGTTTTCGACACTTAAAACGCACACGGGCGCAGTTTAGCTCCAATATCGATGCAAACGCCTCTATAAAGGTGGGCGTGAGCCTAATTAGTAGGCCGATAGTCTGCATAAAGATAGATTAGCCTCCATCTTTTAATAGCTGTTTTCACGAGAGGCTAATAAACGCGGGCCTATTTCTAATTTGCAGTTAATCTTTGGGAAGAAGTGATTGAGCGGCGAGAGGAACCGGGCGATCCAATAAAAGTGGAAATGAGCGACTATAAAACATATTTATGCACTTGACAAATACTGTTTAATGCATCTTGCGGATCGACGTTCCCTCTAGGGCCGCAGTTATTAGAAGAGCCACCGAATGGCTTGGATATTGGATTAGGGGAGGGGATATTGGTTGGGCAGGGGAAAGTGACCCCGACCACAAGGTTTAAATCAACGCCATCTGATGGTGGGAAAGGTAGGAGGGCGTTTGATTCAAAAATACCCGGTTTCACCTTGACGTGATACCGACGGTGCTGCCACCTGCAGAGGGTGAATGGAGCTAACCGTCCAAGTTTGGTCAAGCCCTAACCGGCAGTGAAATCAACAAAAATGCTCATCATCAAGTGGTCAGAAAATTAATCAAATTAAAAAGTCAAAACACGACCAAGTTACTTTATAAAAAGCGACGTTTCGACGCTTCAAGCCTAAACAATAGAGAATACATAAGTTACAGTTTTTAACGTTAATCTAATAAGGAAAGTGCTCACATATAAGGTAGAAAAAAATCAAGTTAATTTAAGATATAAACAATCAAAAACGCTCACCTTGGCACTACTCAACCAAAAAAGTTGTAAGGAATTTACATATCCGGAAGTCAAGAACAACAGGCGTTCAGATAAAGGAGGACCACACGTTTTTTGAAAGAAGCCCTTACTGACGTCACGTTAAGGTGGCGCCCTCTAGATTGACATCATCTGCACAATTTCGAAGATGTTTTTATCAAATGGAAGTTTCCGCCAAACATTCAATAATAGTTGTAATTACAAATACATACATGTACAGTAATACAAGTATCTAAAAAACTCGTGTAATAAAAAAGTAAAGTAGGCAAGATTGAAGTAAACAGTATTTTAAATGACTCGTCTAGTCACATTGAAATTAGTGAAGTTAATCAAGTTACCGAAATTTGAATGCACACTTGGACTTTATGTCCTACAAAGTTTTATTTTATTTGCATTTGTTTAATTTGTTTACAATGCAATAATTTTATCTAATGCAATGATTGTAAATGTTATACTTGCACATAATGAAACTTGAAATTGAGAGTTTGTAGACATGAGCAGTACTTTCACGAGGTATTAATTCAAAAGAACAATATGGCTAAATTTTTAAAATATGCATAAATCCAGACACATCTTTACATTAAAAAATTGTTTGTATTAAAAAAGTTTAGTATAGAACATGTGGAAATTTATGATTATTCAAAATTAAAATTTACAAAAAATGCACACGCCTTGGTTTCAATTTCAGATAACATGAGTAGCAAAATTTTCAAATAAAAGTAGTCGAAATGAAACTATTAAAATTTTAGAAAATGCAAGAGAAAATACTAGAGTACTTTCTAGAAGTATTATTTCAAAAATAAATGTAAGACTCAATTTCAAAAATATGCAGAAATTCAGACTTATTTTTAAATTGAACAACTTTTTTAATTAAAATATATATAATATATATTGTAGTATAAAACATGTTGGAATTAGTGAATATTTAATTTAAAAGTTACAAAAAATGTACAAGTCTTAGTCTCCATTTCAGATAACATGAGTAGCAAAATTTTTAAATAAAAGTAGTCGAAATGAAACTATTAAAATTTTAGAAAATGCATGAGAAAATACTAGAGTACTTTCTAGAAGTATTATTTCAAAGACTAAATTGCAAAAATATGCAGAAATTCAGACTTATTTTTAGATTGAAAAGCGTTCTTAAATTAAAATATATATAACATTTATAGTATAAAACATGTTGGAATTAGTGAATATTTAATTTAAAAGTTACAAAAAATGTACACGTCTTAGTCTCAATTTCAGATAGCATGTGTAGCTAAATTTGCAAACAAAAGAAATCGAAATTGACGTTTCCACATTGTTCTAAGAGAAAGATGGACGTCGTATTTTTCAAATATTTTCAAGCAAATTGTTTTGCTCAGTTCGCAACTTTTCCAAATGCACCATGTTTTCGAGGAACTCAGCCCTCGCAGAGCTCCCCATGCTAAAATATGCAGCAGCGGTTCTAACGTAAATTAAGTTGGTAATTTGGTAGACGGCGCCTACGAGCACCAGGGTTGAATGCGTTTATCCCCCTGCACGAAAGCATGGCGATCAATGCATTCTTTGCATGTTTACTGGCTTCGCCTTTAAGCGAATTAAGCCATAAACGAAGCAGACGTTTTAGTATCTCATAAAATATGGCAAAGTGTATTTGCATCGAAGTAAAACATCAATTAAATAGTGGAAACTTTTTTCATAAAACGCGGATTGCGTGTATTGTGAATTGGAGATATGTTTTATTAGGACGCATCAAATCTGCCGAACTGCGCTTTCACCATTTAATTAAATGTTTGTACTCCAGAAGAAGGAAACGCGAAATAAGCTTATGTTAGGAAACTATAAATTGGCAATTTGGTTAGCTTTCTAAGAATAAAGTTTACTTTATCAGGATCGAAATCTTAGTTTCTCCGAGCTTGCTGACTATAGCAAAATAGGTCAACCAACTTTATGATTTTTTATCCTAAATGTTTATAGACGTGCAAGTTTAGTTTTTTTTTGTGATAATGCTTCCCTTTTACCATTTGCGGCACTTGCCAAATTTCCGAATGAAAGTCATCTTGGAGTATTTTCTTTGCAAAAAATTCGACTACGATGCATTTTCAACCGGAAGGCAGAAATTGAAGTTTTTGCTTAGGGGTAATGCCCTTATCTGCAGGGTGCGTCAGAAGTCATTTCGAATAGCTTCGAATACTACAGTATAACACAAAACTAGCTAAGTTTGTAAAGATGCACAATTTTATTTACAGCTATTTCACTCGAATAAAATACATGTACTTAAAAATATGAAAAATAGTAAGTAACTAATTTAAGAAATATTATGTACTTTGCAAATAGTTTTTTAAATTCATATTTTCAAATTTGGCCAATATGGCCTAAATATCTGATTGGATTCTCATTTTATTGAGAATAAAATGTGAACTCAAAATGCATATGTTTATTTGCACCAAATTCCGGACGGAACGATTCGGAAAATGTTTAAAAAAATTACGCTGTAATGAAATGAAAGCAATAATTTTAACTGTAATAAGTTGGTATACGAATACAAGACTAGTCTGCAGTAAACTTCAGAAAGATGGGAACCCTGCAGGGTCGAAAATCATTATAAAAGCACGGACATTTTTGTTGATTACATTTGCAAAGAAAACTGCATGATTTTGGAAAATTGTTCTGACATTCTGCACACTTACAGACGTGTTTGGTCTTTACATGACTTGATTTATTAAAACCTTATTCATCTGACCAAAACATACAGTTTTGGTCAGGCTTAGTGGAAGGCTTAGTGGAAGTAATCACACAAAAACATGCTGATTACATTTCACGCAAAATATATAAGAACGTATTTTAAAAATTGTAAAATTATCTGATATATTCAGAATTACATTGAAAAGTTATACATGGTCTTAAATATCGCCATATATGCCCACATTTAACTATAAACATTCAATAACAACTTTACAAGACATCCAGATGACTTTACATGATGGCTTAAAGGGTTAGTCAAAGTCACAACCCTTGTTTTCATTAATTAAATTTGAAACAAACTGTATACTGTATGTGCTCAATTTGATTAACGACGTATGTGTCACCCTGCACTCTCCGATCATTGTTTTTCTTCAGTTGTTTCGCATTAATTCGTGGCACGTCTAACCCCATCATGGAGCGTTTTATGAACTACGTAATAAAGAATCTTGGCACTGAATTTGAGTGCAGCAGCAGCAGCAGCACACAAAAAAATCATTAATTTTAAGATGATGCTATTTCTCTTTTTTGGTGTGTTTTTTGTGAACTCTTTGCCCACCCAGTCCCCCTCGCCACCCTCCCCCGCAGGACAAGAGCGAAATAAAAACAAGAAAAATCCATCGTAAAATTTCCGCATTTTTGCAAGTGGCGATGCAGAAAAGCCATCGAAACAATCATTAGAAGAGTTTGTGTTTCTAAGCTAAAAATAACATTGAAATCTCATTTATAGATGAGAACAGAAGCTGGGTTTTCGGAGGAGAACCACTCGATTCGACCGTCTCTGTCTCTCTTATCCATCCTATCGATTGGTTGCTTGCCTTCTACTTCACTTACTGAGTGGCTGCGCTCTATGTTTATCCCGTTTCCACCAATTTCACCCCATTTTCGAGCCTTATTTTGCCTTATCTGTAATGCCTGCCTCAGAGAAACCAAGACATTTTTCGATGGAGTCCTTCAGGCACCATGGTGCAAGCGCCCTCTGTGGGCGAAGCTGAGATTGGGGACTATCATATTATAGTAAAACCTGTTAAGAGTGACCACCAAAAAAATGCTATGTTGGTCACTGTACACAGGTGGTCACTATACAAAGAAT
>JAQGAO010001507.1:0-24007 GCA_034697705.1 Ommatoiulus sabulosus | reverse complement strand
TATGTTAATAAGGCCCAGATGTATACTGTATAATGTGACATCATAATACATGTACATGTAGCACGGTATGTAAAACATGTATTTACACGAATTTTACACGTCACACAGATTTTTACGTGTTAACATATGTGTTTAAACTGTAGTTATTAGATAGCGTATAGTGCGCATGCGTCGCCATGCAGACGGAATTTTATCTACATTTACATTTACGTTTTCCTTCTACGTCCAGCTGCGGCATTTCCTGAGTACGGCTAAATATAGTTTCTGTGTAGGGCCTATCTTACGAGTAAAACTATAAACATTGCGTTTTGGAGATGTAGATTCGAAAAGACCTCGTAAATAGAAATCTTTGTGAGACAATAATGTAATTCAAAGCCTGCAGTGCGAGTAATAAAGAGCATTTGCATATACTCGCAAGACGTGCTGTCAAGATGGCACGATGTAGCCTATACGGTTTGTTCCAGAACGACTACTGGTGTGAACGCGCAGTTCAATTCCACACTTGAACTGCCGATGAAAGCATTGACTGCATGTTTAAGCCTTGCCTCCGTGTCCAACATAAAACTCCAACATTTTAAATTACAAGTACATATACCGTTTAAAGAATAAAGAAAGAAACGGCATGTAAAAAAAAATTACTAAACATACATGAAAATGTGCTAGTGAAACTCGTAAAATGTCCAGTTTGTCTCCACATGGACGTCTTTGGTGGAAACAACAATCTTTTGTCTGTATAGTCAATTCCTCGTTTCGCAACACGTTTACCGTGAAAGTTTATAGCGTACGTCTGTTACGCGCAGTAGTTTTAAATTCCCGGTAACCAACATAGGTCTTTGACATACCCCCATAGGAAATACCTATGACATCACATACATGTATGTAATGGGATTATGTCGGTGGATAGGGAATTGACTGCAGCGCGCCACTGCTGCCATTAAGCGCACTGTAAATCTTCACGTGAATTGTGAGTCTCTGCCTCCGTTCCGTTCACAATCACGGCATCGTTTATCTGAAATGTTTGAATGCATTTGCTAGACTTTGAAAACGTAATTGGAATCTCACGGTGGACACCCTGTATTTGCGCCTATCACAACATAACACCCCCGCACGCACTCTTTGTGCGCTTAAAACGCCGCAATGGTTTTTAAGAGTCTCGCGATTATAACAATAACTAATCGATTTCCAATCGCAATGCCTCAGTCGCTGCACCCACTTATCTCGAGTGGCTTTCGAAGTAGTAGTTTCAAAAAACGCGCATTTTTTGAGCCCGAATGTCACAAACAGCTAGAATAAATGCGCGTGACCATTTATCACTGCCAAAATGGCGACAATGTTAAAGAGATTCGGCATCGGTGCTCCACTTCAAGGTTTAGAAATATGTTAGTTTTGCCTTTGAAATATTGGCAGAAATGAATTGCGGTTACGGTGTAAGCCGAAAATGCATCTTAGCTAGGGACGAGAAATAACGAAAGAAAACTAGATATCGAGTGGAGTAATTAACGACCATCTCGCAGCCATTAAAAGTCCTTTATTTACCCATTTCGCTATAGAGAGAAACGCTCGGGGCTTATATAAAATACATTTTCTCGGCGCAATAATGAAATGAATTGTCCTTACTTCGATTAGGACGGAATCTGCTCGAATGAAAAGATGACGAGCGAGGGTGTATGTGTACTTAGTTCCTCATTGGGTGCCACTGTTTGCCTCATTGATTTAAAAGCCTGTCCAGAAGGACTGGTCATGGAAAACATGACATCGATCAACATCGCTGGCTATCATCATTTCGTATAGTGCTCGAACATGTCGCCGACACAACTCATTAGCTACTAAAACGTTTTTTGTCAGCCCGAGGAAATGCACTCGAGTGTGTTTGCTTTTTGCTATTTTATTTACCAATGGTGAACTAGTGTGAATCCATGGCAGGTGCGTCACTTTTTATACGTCGTTTTCCATCAGCATTCAGCTAGAAATTCGTAAAAACATCCGATTTCGTTACGGGTTAAGCTATAGTGCATGCTTGCAGATCCTGAAATTTCGTGATGAAATGTAGTTTTCTTTCCGAAAGCTAAAGCTTTAAGAAAAAGTTAATTATTTTGTTAATCTGGTGCTAAGGACATCGCCCTCCCCTCTCGCTTCAAAAGTGACACAACTCAAGAATCAACCATTTCTGACTGACGACGGTATAATTAAGTCAAGTACAAACGAGCTTTGATCAGTAAAAACGACATCATCTTAGCTGGCCGTATACTAGTCACTTTACAGTATTTTACCATGCATGACCGAGCAAGGTGGCTTAGAAGTTATCATTCTCGTCTTGCATTCGGTAGACCCAGGTTCGATTCCAGGGTCGGCTATCCTCGATTGTGGTTTTTCATGGTTTCCCACAATTCCTCCAGGCAAATGCTGAGGTATATTAAATCGGCAATGACCGTCTTCCTATCCCATCCTCTTCCCTAAATTCCCAAATACGGGAAATATACCTAAAATGTGATGTTGGGGTCCCATCATGACCAGACTGCTTTGTCTGACTTAATTTGTATAATGATCCCTCCTGACAAATGGTACTATATGTACTGACTGCAGGGTAAAGAATTGAATTGAAGACTTGCTTTGATCTCAGAATGAAAAATGTTGAGTTGTGTCACTCTAAAGCTGGGGTGTGCGATGCAGTGCTTGCGAATGAAGCGAACTTGATTAATTTTCCCCGAAAGATAACGTCTAAAATATTCATCAATAAATATAAACATAGGGCGTGAAAAGATCTATAGTAGCCTATAGGTTGATTGTCCGTATCGACAAATTATTCTGAAAATGCTTTTGTGAACTGTAGCCTTTCAAAATATATTCATTTATCTAGCTCACGATCAAAATTCCTTTTCAGAAATGTCATCTCGCGTTCCACGTATTGACATTTGGCCATGCACGTTCATTTGCCATTTCCTCGTAAACGTCCCACATTAGCGCGACTATTTGGAAAGCAATGACATTCGTGTGATATGTTCGGAAGAAGACACGCGATATAATAACCGTCTCTTTCTTGTTGTTATTATTATTCGTATTTCATTCTCTCATAAATCGACTTTGTCTATTTGATTAGCCGAGCCATAATCTAAGCAAAAATTGTTTTCGTCGAACGAACATCGTCCTAAAATCATCACTTAATTGGCGTTACGATGTTTACGCTTGCCAATATTTCCTCACGGATTTCGCCCGGAGAATAGCCGTACAACTAAAATCTTAATATCGAGTAGTTTTCTGCTGCATTGCAGTAGAACTCCCTTGAAAATTGCTATTGTTTTAATTAAATTGACAGCGTAGAAAGTGAAAGCCTCGGATGATCCATAAAGCTGGCAGCGAAATGAAATTGACACACGGATTGGGAATTTTATGCAATTCATGGAAACCCCCTCGATGACGTTTGAATTGACACAGCCGTATTAATTAGCCTTCTAATAATGCCCTGGCACGTAGCCTTTCGCGATAACAAATGCAAATAAAATATACATTTTTTTTATAATTTTATCGTTAACGTCATATCGCACCGACATTTTTGCAATAATTTTATGCAATCACGCATGACTCGGATGTTTTGTAAATAACGTTTGGCTCGGTTATCTTTAATTATACAATAAGGGAAGTATACTTGCCTCTGTTAGGAAGATGGGCAAATGTTTAATGAGCGATAAACTGACAATGTAATTGATTTTAAATTTTATAAAAGAAAAACGTATTATTTAGAAGAATCTATGTTTCGTTACACCCTCGTTTTGAAAATACCACAAAAAATATTTGGAATGATCGTAGAATTAAGGAAATTAAGAACATGTACATGTATGTCACAAAACAAGTTTAGAAAGTATATACAGTGTAGGTGGCAAGATATTAACGCGTAGGCCTACTCTTATCATGTATTTGAGCTAATTTTTATAACGAACTATTAATTTCATGGATCTGAAAGTTCTAACTTTCTATGTGGTTGGTTCAAATTAAAGAGCATATCGCGAAATGTAAATAAGATTGTTCTTAGGATGAATATGATCCATCCAGCTATATACTGTAGCTAAGATTATCCAAGATTCAATCACCGACGCTTATATCCGTTATTCCTTCAACGACCAAAAAAATTTCGGCAATGTTATCATATTATGTTTTTTTTCGTTTAGAGCTTAAAACTTGCGAGAAGTAACCCCTTTGGCACCGTGCCTTAGCCCGTTTAAGCCCATATAAGGTCATTTTATGTTATTGCCCATAATCTGCAGGCTTTAAAAAAAACACCGTTGGAGGCAATTTCTGCTAGACATTGCGAACGGCGTTTAATTGAAGTGCTATTTGAGATCTTACGTTTACTGTCTATATATAGAAAATTGACCCAATTTCCGCGTCATAAGTGTTTCGCGTGACATAAAAGCAGTATTAAAACAAAGAAAATGTGGAAGAGCGTGTCGTTAGCGCCATGAAATTGCCGAGATATGTACATTTTGACGCGAAAATCTACAATGATAAATCAGCGATGATTTTCTCGTTCTCTTTGGCATTTTTTTGTTTTGTTTTTTTGCGTTTTCCGAGAGAATATACCGTTCACCTGTGCTTAATATTTTTCAAGTCCTATTAATTTCTTGTGCGCCAACTGCATGTTCATTATAATGTCAGCTTCTAGCCTTAAGTGCTGCTTGAAACTTCTGTCTTGCATCGGAGCTAATTTCGTCTATTGATTTGCCCATCATGCTCTTAGGCATTTCTCTAGTGACCATGATGCACGATAGGTTCTCATTATTCCGTTACGTGATATCCTGTTATAATGCTTTATGGATTTTTAATTTAATAATCTAAAAGTAACTCCGCGTGTCTTTTAAGCTTTTTAAGTGGATAAAAGTCTTGTCTCTCAGGTTTTCTGTTTTTTTTTCATTTTTTTTTTGAACGAATGCGTAAGTAACTTCGTAACATTAGCCGATGTTGGCTTTCTGATTTGATGACAAAAACTCGCTTTTTTATCGTCGATAATTACACATCTTCTTCGGTGAAATGCAGCCATGCTTTTCACCGTGTTCAATTCGCCGTGTTTCTGCTATTTTTTTCTTCTTAAAAGTCCTTTTAATCCAGTTTTTGCTACCGATAAATTCTCTCATTATCTTCTTTTGGCATTTTTATAATCAATATTATCCAATTTCATTTGTTCTAAGACGTTCTTATACAGCTATTTTCATATACGAGATGTCTTTCATTTCATGAAATTGCTTATTTTTTCATTGGCTTTTTTCAATGTATATAATCTGTAATTTCTATATAGTAGCCTGCGCATAGTTTGATGAAGATAGGAGAAAATTATTAAAAAAAAAAGTTGTTTTCGACGGAATGAATTTGCTTTTTTTTATTATTATTATTAAACTCAAGGCGTATGCCATTAAAATTAAATAAACATTCGCCGACATATATTTAGAGATTATACTATAGAATTTTTTTGTAAACAAACTTATTTACAAAATTAGTGTGATTCGCTCATTACATTTTTATTTAACCTGTATTTTTTTCTCATAAAATGTAAACTTTACCCCATGATTCCCAAGTTGTTTTAAATTTCCTTGCTATCAATACTTGAAATCTCGAAAATAGTCTCGGTTTATTTTATAATAAGTTTCGGCTATATTTTACTTTTCCTTTCCAGATTGTTTTTTTATCAAAAAGGCTGATAATAAACTTTCCAAAACTTATTTTCTCCGCTACGATTCGCGAGATATCAATAAAAATAGATGAAGGAGGCTGGGGTGTTCTGCTTCAGAGAACCAGAAAGGATTTTATGACTATAAAACGCGTTTTTGGACGCATTGATTTTACTTGGACAAATAACTTTGTAGGCTATAAAATGCAGTTTTTTCCTATCATTGCCAAGGATGAGTTCTAACATTGTCAGTATGAGTTGCGCTATTATCACGCGTAATTACAAAAACACTGGCTGTTACTAAAATGTTTCCATACATGTTATTCGAGAAATAATTTTTTTTTTTTTGGTTTCTCAGATATTTATAAAGGGGTCGCACAAAATGTTAATTTTACTTAATTGTAACAGCATACTGGTTGAATCATTCTTTTTAAAACAAACAAAAAGGCGCTAAAGATCCTGGCTTTCTCTTTCAATTTCATATCTGTTTTAAGATATTCCACATGTATATTCATTTAGTGGATATGATACTAATGGGATGAAGTTAACTTTCAATCTATTTAATTTTTGATCTCAATTTGACCAATGGTAGTCATCAATCCCTTCAAGATTTGTTTTGGACGTAGTCTTTATAACTATAGGTGCGATACACATTTTAACAAATGCTAACTATATGATTTTCTGTAAATTTTCAAGAATATATCGCAGTTATCACTGTTAAAAGCATTTAAAAATTAACGTGTTATTAAAATTGATATTTTTTTAAATGTTGCATCTGTTTGCACAATCATTCGTTTGAATGTTGGTAAACGTTTTTGGCGTTTTGGAAACTATGACGGGATTAAATGTGCGCTGCATGCATGAATCCTATGAGTTTGGCATTGAACACTGCACCTACTGTAAATATATTGTTAATGTGTAATTTATATCAGAAATATAAATTAGTTATAGCGACGAAGTAGGTCTAATGAACGAAACCTGACCGCAGCGTCCCCATGCTGAAAGAGCCTCATACCACTTCAGCAAAGGCGCTTCATGGAGCAACTTTTCGCCCACTAATCTACAAACACACCCACATACTGTACATTATGTATATATGTATATTATACGTATATATATATATACATATTTTTGGATAAAAGTAAGTCCAGTGTTGCTTTAGTTTTTCAGTGGATTGACGCACTTTCAATCGTGTTTCATTTATTTTATTATAGAGGTTAATCCGCGCAATATTTGCCGTAGATTTCCTTCAAAACTAACATGTTGAAATACATACCAGATGTAATTTAATTCGCGCAGATTCCGAAGGTGGCACAGCTGTTAATCGCAGAATCCGTATATAAAATTTAAATATAATTGCCTTCCAAAGTGTGGGATAAAATAGAAATTTGTGTAATATGCTAGCTCGTCTTTTTCGTTGTCCTCGCAATTTGCGAGTTGCTAGCTAAATGTTTCCTCAGCTGACTTTTCTCGTGTAATGATAAAGCGATGCGTTTTGCATACTGATAGGTTTGCGAGCTATTATTTTTAGCCGCAATCCCATGGGCATGGCGCTCACAGTAATGCGGCTCCTTTTTTTCTTTTACTTTCATCGTCGGTTGATTATTTTTCTATAAAGCTTTATGCATAAAAGCTCGTAATGCGAAGCCACCGCATTTTCGTTAGTTTCGTTAAATTCGCCTCATTAGCATATAGTTAAAACTAAAATCTCCGAATACACTCGCGGTTGTTGTATAATGCCAACTTTCATGATGAAGATTCCACAAGTGCGCTTAATATCCGAGCACGCTTTTTTTTTCTTGTTTTTTTCCCCCAGTAATTTCTATTTGGTCTCTATACGTCCTCATGAGTTAATGAATGCACCATCTGCTGTAACATCATTTATGAACTACCGAAATGTACGATAGACTGACGAGCGACTGAACCAGCAACATTCGAGTACCATTTACCGAAGACATCGGTTTTCATAATGTTTATTGCGGATGAAGTAATTATATTAAATATCTGATGAGGCATCATCTTATTCACGGTTGAATAGGATGATGCTAACTCTTAAATAGGTTCTGCACGTTGAAGAAAATGATGAGTTTCAAGTTTTTAAGCTCATTGGTATGCCGTTTAGGTTGACTAAAATGCGTAGTTTTAAAAGAAATATGGCAGCAACTATAGTATAGGTTGTTGGAAAATGGAGTTTACAAAGTGAAGCCCGCTCAAGTTAGATTAGTTTTATCGCTATGAAATTCAAAGAAAACTGCTAGCATGATACATGTATCTTTTATTTACTACAAAAAATTCTAATCGATGATTCAAAATCCATTTCCATTTTAGAAAAAAAAAATTGAATCGGTAGTTTTTTCTTTCTTATCAGGTTCATATACATAAGGAGCCTTTCCATTTTATGTGCAATTTTAAGGTGCTCGTAATTAAATGTGCGCTGCTTTATGAATACTTCGAGTTTTGCATTGAACATTTTTGTTTTGCACCTACTGTATATCATTTAATTTACATTTCTGTCATTCCATTCCATCTTTTGATGACTTAATTGGATGTCGTTAGAAATACGTACGTATGGGATTTTTTGTAAATGTTTATTATTTTGTTTTCTTGAGTTCCTCTTTGATCTTTGATATAAAAGTATGAAATGGCTATGGTAAATATGTTCATACTGTATGTCGTTTACAAAAATGTTTAATTATATTCATTATTCTAATTACGCATGTATGCGGATCATTTTACTTTTAATTGAATATGCATTGGATAAATTCCATATTCGTTGCTTTTCTAGCTTTTAGCAAAACAAAATAAAAAGCTTTCAAATAATACCTTCATCTTTAAACTGATCAAATAGAAATCTGCGTTTAGGCGTTTTCCGTATATGTGGGTTGACAATAACCTTAAGCTGCAGCTGAGCATATCACAAACAGATGCGTTTTTAAACCTAATTCTACTTTGAAAATATGGGATTCGTCGTTTTTACGTGATCTTTATAGCCTATTTGCAGTTAAATCTTTCAACTTATATCTCAGGTTTGGAAAAAAAAATATATCAAAGTGTATTCTAATGCAATTCTTTTGTTTTACTCTTTATATTAACGGATCATAACGCATTTCACGTAGATGTTTTCGACGTAGTGATCAAAGATACAGGGTGATGCATAAAACTAGCTTCCTTTCCTATATAGTAAATTTATATTGGGTGTTCAAATTTAAAGGGTTCATGAAACATCTCGGAAAATAAGCTTGTTACGAAGAAATTTTTTAGTCGAAGTTGGTGTAAGTTTGGTTTTTTTTCTTCCCAAATAAGCTCGGCCAAAGCTGTTCACATAAGTGGTAGTTCTGAGATATTTGCCTGGAAATAGGCCACACTTCTCGGCACTGTTTTTGTTGACACGTGTACCGGTTGATGCGGCCTAATTAAGGTAATTAAGAAAAATGTAATCTCCCGAGAAATGTGAGAGAAAATTCGACCAGCATCAGCTCGCCGCGTAGATAACGATGAAACAACACGAATTTGCACCAAAGTGGCTTCCCTGAGAGACCATTGCGGGCCTATTTTTCCTATAACTTATACGCTTTGGTGGTTTAATTAAGGAGCCGCTAGGGTGCATGGCTAAAACAAGCTCATGTAAATGAGAAATGGTTTTGTACCTTCGGTTGTTGTCGCATCGATCTGCGTCTTGCCATCCCTGATCCATGACGTCACGTGGACATAATCCGAGAGGATGGCTGGCACGTGGCAACGCAACACAGCCGTACTTCCGGCGATCGGGTAAACGTGATAAACTTGAATGTCTGGTGGATGAGGAACCACTGAAACACAGCGAATTAAGTATCGATTAGTTTTCAAATAATGCACTGGGTTATTTGTTTTAAAATGTCAATCGAATGCGCTGTATACGCTCGCTAGCATTGCCAAAAATAGGATATTGGAAATGAAAATCTGAACGCAATTTGCAAGTGTAATTGCATTTCTTTTGTAATTGCACCGCGCTCTACGCTATACCGTTTGATTGCGCGGATTCGCAGTTGTGATTCGGGCAGACGCATTTATTAATTTGTAAGACTATTGTGCAGCTGCATGCGTTGCTATTGATTTCCTTCATCAGTCTGAAGCGAGTTAATGCATTTTATTTGATAAACATAACTTAAAGCGGCACCTTTGCTTATGTCGCGCCTGCGTACATCACCGGATGTCGATTGTGCTTGTAGATGGCGCTGTATGTCTCCCCCTACTAGGTTTGTTTTCCTATACTGCATCGATGGCTTTTCCGTCACGTTAAAATTTAACACAATATCATGTTCTGTCGAAATATTAAACACGCCAACTCTAATTGCAGGATTTGTGTGCAAAATCTGTTTCGTTTTTTTAGAAATGTACAGTGTAACAGTCTTAACCATTGTTTTTTGTTGATGCTGCCCCTTACGATCGGCAAACACTGCGTACCAGCGTGTAAGCATTGTTTGCCCGCCTTTAAGGGGCATCAAGTTTTTTATATACATTGTACGCTTGCATGTACAATTGTATGCAGTAATAGTCCACTGTATATGTATATTGGATTTGAAGCCTGGAAACCATCGCCATTTTGAGTTTATTCATACGTTTAGGGTGAGCTACCTCCCTTTAATAATTCAATGCATTTTCTTTTGTCCTTATCCAAACCTTCAATCTCCACTTGACTCGAAATGACTAAATGTTTAAATTATGAATCTTAAATGCTTCGACTTAACGAGTTTGAGCTTAAAGCTTGAGCAGCTTTGAAACGAGCCTCACCTTTGTTATCCAAAAGTCAATTTTTGACCCCAATTAGTATGGCTTTAATTTCCTCGACAAATATAGACAAGTATTTATTAGGAACACGGAATGACGTCAGTTCCTATTGATCACTATGCGCGGGAAATCTTTGAGGTATCAGCATTGAAGAAAGACGTCAAAGCGTTAATTGATTTTGTTTTGACAGAAACAAGCTCGTTAACGAATAACATCTATGTATTGAGTCGCTTCGATGCAAAATTAATGTTAATGGTAAACGGCCATTTCTAGAATGTATAACAGCCACTTTACTTCATAATTGTATTTTAAAGTGCAAATTATAAGCAATGCTTTGAAGGAATGGCTGGTTCTCCGAAGGACTATGCGTATGATGAATATGATAAGGGAAATCTAATATATATATGCACAACGTCGCCGTGGATATAACCAGATTAGTAAACATCTTAGTCCCCGAGCGAGATCATTAGTTTTATGGGAATTCTCAACAGTTGATCTTGATCGTTTTGTGAAAGTATCCAAGGGCTAACGTAACGTCATATAGAAGAAATTTCGTTTCATCTTATGTTGTGAAAATGGACCTAGTTAAAAGTTATATTGTGAATTGTCCTCTCCGGATTTCCCCTTCATATTTTTAATCCTCCTAGAACAGAAATTGCATTTCACCCAGCAATGTTTTTCACGATAAATTTCATTTAAAAGCTGATGAAAAATAAGACTCTTGAGAATCACGCTGACAACGTATTTACTAAAAAACACCGAGTGTGGGCAAAACAAAGCAGAAGTCATGACAAGGTTGCTGTAGTAAAATAATTCTTAAGCCACTTGTAGTTTCATATATGATATATTAGAAATGGGATGTTTACGAAACCTGAAAGATTCATTAATGTTAATGGCTAATACTTTTAATGCCTATATTTGTTGATCGGCTTACTTTTGCAGTTAATTCGATCTTTCATGTACACAGGATTATTAATTAGTTTCGCAAATATCTAGCATATCCGGCATTGTTTGTTACGAATTTCTGCATGATGTATTAAATAAAAATATTGTATAAAGAACGTTATGAAATGCTTTTCGGGCTTATTTTTATATCCAATAAGTTGATGTTAATTTTTTTTCACTAAACTGCATGATTAAAATTGCTAAAACGTAGTGCTATTTCATGTTTTCTTTCGCTAAGGCCTTATAAAGTTCGTTTACGAGCTGCATATTTGTTTTTCATTTTTTTATCTCGTAAATAAAAAAATCCATAGAGCATGTCAAATTGTGGAAAATGAGTTTGTTGGCGTGTTTGTTCGTTCAATTTCGCGGGGAATCGTTTTCATTTACTTCGCTTCTGTATTTATACTGCGAGCTTAAATGTTCCTATAACGCTTTTCGAGAAAATCGATCATAACCCAAAAAAGACGAGTGACTTATTTCTATAGAAACAAAAGGAGCCATGACAGTATGTAGTTGTTGCACGAGCGAGTTTAATCTGGAAAACAAATTAATATTCTGACTGCGTTTTTTGATGGGCCTGGGCTTGCTGCGAATTACGCCCACCGATAATCAATGAGTTTCGTGCATTTCATTAAAAGAAATTGGAGCGAGATTTTTATTTTCCCTTTCGTAAAATTTACATCGAATAGTCATGAGCTTTTAGCAGCAACGATGATGCCGCTTTTGCTAATTTAACGTGGCGTACTTAGCCCCTCGCGTCTCGATGGATTTCAAGCAGGCGGCCATCTTGGAACTCGCGCTTATTTAACGGAACAAGAACAGCGAGACGCCACTCATCGACTATTTCAAGTCGTTATTTCGTAGCGGGATATCTTGCCGTTGAAGTTGTTAGCTCGTAATATTTTCCAGGACAACATGCTAACCCAGACGCTGCTCGCAAGATGTTGTAATTTTTTTAGCGTTTTGGGTGGAAAAATGCTTCAGCAACTAAGAAATAGCATTTTCATCAATGTGAAAAATAATAATGGGCAAAAATGGCTGTCGCCTGAAAAACTATTGTAAGGGGCCATTCAAAAAGGACATCCTCAAAATTTGATCCGGTCAATCAGGAACCCCTTCCTCCCTCCCCCGTTAAGACTTCCGATACCACTGAAAAGAAACTGTTTAAAAAGGAATGCTGCATCGAACGTGGCTACTTTCCAGCGAATTCTGACGTCATCTACAGCAAGTTCGAAGAGAATTTGCTTACAAACGGCAATGAAGATGATTGTTTCGGAAGTCCGTGACGTCAGCGCTGCAACTAGGTTAGATTTAATGGTGACCTACCAGCTTTAATGCGCACTTCCCGACTTATGATGGCGCCGATGCTGTTGGAGGCGACGCAGCGGTAAATCGTGGCGTGGACATCGGGTCTGTAGTGCTCGGAATGAAATGGTGGGAAGATGAGGGTGCCATTGGTCGCCACTTGGCGCAGACCATCGTTGATTGGTACGGTGTTGCCGTCCGCTTGCAGCCATTTGATGGACGGACGGGGAGAGCCGCGGGCGCTGCAGTGGACAGCGGAACCGGAAAGACTGGAGAAGTCCACGTGGTCAGCCGGCTCGTCTTCGAACACTGGACCCGCGATCTCGTATCCTATTAGAAGAAACAGGAAGGATGAATGTCTCGTTAATGGTCAATGCATAATGGAACAACAACAAACTCTTTGACCATTAGCCCAGATAACACGATTATGATGGCAACTGGGTGGGAAGTGGCATATTGGTACAGCGATAAGGAGGTTCAACTTACATGCATGTATGTTCGCCGAGTCGTCGAACGGATGCGGAAATGGTAATAAATCGGTATCTACCGAGGAAATCTCAGTTTAATTGGACCAAAATTTGCATTAACTTTCGAAATGGCCTTTAAATGGGCAGGCATGACTTTGTGCGGTAGTTTTGGGAGCATAATGTCTGTATCTGGTATAAACTTTGCACTTCGTAAGTAACCCCTGCTACGCAACGTATGCTTGTACTGTACATGTATGTGAAAAGCATATTTCCTCCTCAAGTATGTTATTTTGTCCGCCAGCTTCCGTTATGCTGACGACATCGTTAAGTTGCCATTTATATTGAAAATTTGTATAGTTATTTCACATTGTTTTGGTTTTTCCATATATACATGTAGTTTTGATAATGACTCTAACATTGTCGTTTCCTTGAACCTAAATATTAACAAGTACGAGCTCGTACATGTTTTTGTCGCTTACAACATGCGGGGTATGCACATCTTTTTGTTGGATCAAACTTGAGTTGAAGTTTATTTTGAACATGCATAAACAACACGTATTTGAATAGCATTGTTCGTGGGGAATGAATGTAGATTCTCATAATTGCAAATAAATATTGTCTTTTAAATTGTATTGAAAAGAAATGTCTTTTTACTTGATTTTACGCGTTGATCTTTGTTAATAATGTCCAACATCACTATCTATAGTATAGATATGTATTTTTAACAAAAGTCTTTTATTTGTTTGAAGACCTGAAATGAACATTACATCGTAGTTTTCTATGGCTATATCTGCTATTGTGGACTATGGCGTGCGTTCGCACTAAATTAACTGAACATAGTGGTCGGTGTGTTTTCAGTCTCTCGTGGAAAGCATCAGTCTGAATCTAATTGAATTCAGTTGTCATCTTCCGATCTTGCTTTACTGAACAAACATCGACCACACGAGAAACGAAATAACCAACCTAACAACCAATTTGCAGCTTCTGCGTATTTTGGCCCCTCTACCTAATTTCCTACGAAGGCAAAAAGCTATTGACAAGAGACTCTGGAGTTGTTCGAAGATAATCCACTTCCGATGGAGGATAAAAACAATATGGTTAACGTGTATATATGACAACGGGAAAGCAAATTCGGATATCTATGTCATTGTTTTGGTAAATAGAGCAAAAAAGATATGCTGCTGAAAATCAAATACGAAATGCGCAATCTTCGTTCGGTCGGAATTGACTTCGACAGTTTATTGGAAATTTCATTCTTCCACTATATTCAATATGTTCTTTGAAATCTAGGCTTATACAGTACGCTGTGCGTGCAAAAAGAATGCGAGTGAGCATGTCTAAATGTGCTTTACTTCAGTTTGTGAAAAAAAATCCATAAAGCCTACATGAACTCATGAATCGTTGTTATAGTGTACAGGTAGTAGATTTTAGGAAGTTGAATGTCGATAAACCACAAATAGGCTGTTTTGACGTAAACGCACACCTTCCTAACTACAACTTTTGTTCTTTCGCAAGTCTTTTCATACTTGAAATTAACTGATAAGGGGATGCATTTCTGGCGATTTATTTGAGCGTCCAACACGAATGAGTTTTGAATTTTTTTTTTGTATTTTGAATGAAATACGTATATTTATTTCAGGAAAAGTTAGTCTTTAGATTGCCCATGCCCATTTCTTTACATAGTAATTTGAGATTTATGGATGACAAAACATTTACCAAACATCGAAGGAGCCTTGATTACATATGGGCTGTATGCAAAATCGGAGATTCTGCGAGCACTTATTGAAATGGATGGGACAGAGGGTTTGCGAAGATGGCTCGAAACAGGTATAAGTGACGTAAGTTGAAAACAGTGACACGTTGAAGAGCACTGGAAAAATCTTCAAACCAAAGAGTTAATAGCCAGAAACTTGTAGGTGACTCTTCTCGTGTGGATTTTGAGTGTTTGCGCAGCAGTCGAGGATTTCTGCACCGAGATAACGATTCACATGCAGAATTGATATAGTCAAAATATTTGGATAGTACGGAGAAATTCAATTTCAATCCAAAATGTGCTGAATTTCTAACGAACTTGGCGTTGAAATAAGATGCTTCAAACGGAAGGCTTGACGAAGACACTTTCATGGGCATGCAGGGTAGAGACAGTGGGGAAATAATAATGGGAGTCGTCTATCTTGCACCGCATAGAGAGAGTGCCTTACCAATTAGAAGAAATGAAGGCAGGAATTAATCTCTGCTTTTTTGCCTTGAATATAACAAATTGTGGTTCAATGAAAGAGTGCATGACTATTCACTCTAAAAAAAAAGGTATGCCAAATAAACCTTTTGAGGTTCTTTCCCTCGCAAAACCAGGAGAACCCTTTTAGGTACTTCGAAGAACCCCAAAAAAGGTTTTTTTTAAAAAACATTCTATAAAAGGTAACTTCCAAATACACAAATAAGGTTCAATACACTGAACCCTTTTAAAGGTTCTTTATATATGTAAATGCTTCTTTATAAATTGAAAATGTTCAATAAATCGAACCCTTTTAAGGATCATTTTTGAAAGGCAATTCTTTTTGGAATATTTTAATTTGCAAAATCCTGATCAGTATCATCCATTCCGGAGTAGCTACGTGATTTCTATGTTTACTAACATAGTGACTATAGGCTGAATAGCTGTTATAACCCAGCAATTTGAACTAAAAAGTTCACATTTTGGAACAAATATCCAAATGCACGAATATGAATATGCACGTGGTTGCATGTGTTCGTCCTGAAAATATAGTGCTATTTAGATGTACAACTACTATGGTATAAAGTAAAATTTGAAGCATTGGGCACAATAATTTGATCTAACCTAACCTACAACGTTCAAATTACAGTGCTAAAACATTTCAGTTTTTACTGTCTAAACAGAACTATACATTTTCAAGACGATAACAGCTATTCAATCCAATAGCAATTCGTTTTCACTACGAAACATTGCAATAGAGTGAACTGAAATAATCCACACAAAAAAATTACCTTAACATTGATTTTATTTTCGAAATCCGATTTCCTCAAGCCAACAGATAAGCATACACTGCGAGCAACGCTGAAAGTTTCTGGTTTTGGAATGCAGCTCTCCTCCAAAAACCTCCTCCAAGGTACCTCCAAGAACCTTTAGAACTATGGAACCTTCCTCGAAGGCCAGTAACGGCGATGTGCTCGCCATTTTTATAGTTAAGGTGCTTCGAAGCACCTTTATGAAAAAAAAGGGGCGAAGTTTTTCCGAAGAACCTGGAATGAACCTGATTTTTTAGAGTGTACGTCAGAAAAAAATTCAGACGAAGGAGATAATGGAATGACGGTGTCTGCAGTAACCCTTGCCTTTGAAGTATTAAAGTAAATACTCGGACTCTGGTTATATATCAAATTCTCAATTTCCTCAAATTAAACTGGAAGCTTCGAGTATCGCGGAAGAACAAAAACTGCTGGCGAAAAGATTGAGTCGCTGCTATCCTTTATTTGATTTTCAAGATCGACTACAGTCATGTTGTGGCTAAAGTATGAACGTGCAACGATCGAACCACGAGCTAGCGTATCAAACGCAAAGTCAGCGAAGCTAACGTGTGAACGAGGGCTTATAACGAGTGCAAATGATTAAATTTATTCTGCCTTCTCCGTACTAATTAGGTGCTACAGCTGCCATTTTCCCACCATGCACTCCGAATTGCCGTTCATTACTAAACGGATTCACTCGGGCTTTAACAATTAACGGAGGACTTATCACGTTATCCCCCAAGAATTCATTATTTATCTAACTGATGATGTTCGTTTAGCGCGCAGTTATTTCAGTTTGTCAGGAATTTCGGGATATAGAGAAGCCTTTTTTTCCCTAAACGAATTCAGTTTAGTGAAGTTAATTACTGCTCTCGTCGTACGGCGTTGACCCCCCCCCCCCCCCCTTAATTAGCCGCCGACCCCGTAATGGCCACTGTACGAATTCCTGGTTGAATAGGGTTGGCTGTAGGCCATTAGATTTTGTTGTTGATAACAACGTTGAATATTTTTGTAATAGAAAGCACAGCGAGGCAAATTTTATCGAGCGGAAATTATGATTTCATCCCATGTTATTACGGCGTATGGGAATTAAAAAACGACCCCAGCAAAATTGCATCGCTAACCTCTCAATGTTGGGCTTTGTCACTAAAGCGAAAACATGTTGCGGACCGTTTTTAGTTTAGAGTTAACCTTTTTTTGGGACCTTTCCAGTATTTTGGCATTTCTATTGCACTTGCGAATATAGAAATGCTTTTTATGTACTGTCAAAATTTAAATGTCTTTATTAAAGTAATTTTAATTTTGCATTTGCACGTAGTGTTTAAGAATAATTTTGAGAAAGAATACTCAAACGTGAAACTGCCTTAAATCTAGATTATATTTAATCTTCTTTATTTTCGTTAGCTGCAATATCAGCAATCCATGGGCTCAAAAAGGATGAAGAGGGACTAAGTCTGAATATGATTTAGTTTATATCGTTCTATCCGTTTTATTTTATCATATAAATGTAGTTTCTCGTGTAGAGCTCATGATATACATGTACTCTATATTCTAACTATGCCTATATTATAATTGGACAATTCTTAATTACTTGAAATGTTTGGGATGATTTCTACTTTTGGAAATGATGCTTATAATCGATCAATTTAATGCTTTGCCCACCATTTGAAGGTTGAGTTAACATTGAAAATGTAGGCCATTTCGCTCTTCTGAAACAATCTTCATTGGCGGTTGCGATATAACGTAAAGAAAGAAACACGCTCCACATAATTCTCTATGACATAAAATCTTCGATCATAAGAGAGGAGATTGCAGATTGAAAAATTAATGATTGAAGCAAAACCTCATATACAAAATAATGGGATGTCTATTACATAAATCGCTTTTCTCGTGAAAACGCCTCGAAGCTGCTTGAAGATGGGAGATTTTGGATCACTATTAAGTTTTATTTAACGACGGTCCGGAATACTTTGTTCCGATCCGTTCAGATAATGATGAAAAAAATGTGACCTATACATGTATATACGCTGTATATTCACAGTTTTTTTTTACATTTTGTATGAGGCATTTTTGTTTTCGAAGCAATCTATAGTTCTGCATTATTTACGCGTTTACCAGTTAATGAAGTATAATGAACTGGCGTATTACCAGTTCGTTAGTTCATTAGCCACGTTTTGAAACGCTATTTATAAAATATCAAACTGATGCGCTGATGCGGATGAAACTTAGAAAATTTAATACTTTAGTGCAGCAAGTTGTTTTTCAACTCGTCAGCATTAGGTATATCTTTATCTTTTTTTTTGTTTCACGCCAATTTTGTTCCGGAAGCCATTCGTAAATAAAATGTTTCCATTTCAGTGGATCCGCTTTGCCTATACCGAATATAAAAATGCCTCGCAGGAAATAAATTTTCCACATTAAATGTTTAAAAAAAAAGCATTTCAAAAATACATTCATCTTTTCGATAAGATGGACCTTAACTTTGTTTTAGTCGATAACATGCCCAACTAGAGGTGGTCAAGAATGGAGGTTCGATTATGCTCGTTATTTCGCATCTCCCCCGAAGATGCATCCAGTGTTGTTTCGGATATCAATTTCTGAGGATGAGTGCATTTCGGGCCATAGAATAATAATTTATTGTTCATCTGGTATTTGAAAAGTCCGCTAATGAAGCTTTTTCGTGCTTCGTCACGAAGAAGTTGGCATTAAAGGTTGCGCCTTAAGCCATTCTAGACGATTGTCCAGGCTGGAAGGCAATGGAAATCGCTAAATTAAGGTAATGTCATGATTATGCATAGTTGGCATTAAAATGATATTACTTAAAAGTGCGGTTGCACGATGGCCATTGTTCGGCGTGCATTTTCATTGCTAAAATAGCTGGGATTGCCCATTGTCCTCGACTATCGAGCCCGAATTTAATGATTACGACAGACCGCCATTAAAAACGGGAAACAACAGAAAACTCGCCAACATTCAGCATAATAAAATCATTCCATTAGGCCCTGGTTGCGCCCACGATGGCCTTTTTCACGCTCTAATTCCTCTCCACCAATGTTAAATAATGCACGAGTGTAAAAATCAACAACGTCAAGCTCACTATTTAGGTGTGGTCCATTGCTTTTAAGGTCTGTCACGAAATACGCACGTTTCGTTCGATATAAAAATTGCGTTAATAAGCGTTGTTTATTTGTCGAGCGAAAGTGGACAAATTTTAGGACGAAGTCGTTGAAAACACTGGGGGGAAGATGTCCCAAAACGCCAGGACCCACCATTCCTGTTGGATTGATTTTTGAGTCACCCGGTAATGTTAGACTGTTAGTAGTAGAATTGAATCTCGGAGAATTGCGACACATCTTGCACACATTCTCGAAAATTCCTTGATTTGCAATGCTTGTGAAGTAATCAAAATCAAAGTTCAATTTTGAAGTTTTTAACTATTTTCAGAGATGCATTACAATCTCAACCACTAGTTTTATAACACTAGGGACTGTGATTATTTAAGAAAGAATGTAGCGAAATAGGGTTTCTCAAATATGGCATAAGGATTCCCATATGGAAATTTTTTTTACAATTGATGTAGCCCATTTTGTAATATTTTTTTTTAAAAATCGATATTCCTTTTATTAATATTTCATCTGCAGGGGATCTAATGCACATATAAGAGTACACTAGATCGATTTTTGACTATCTGATAGAAACATCGTTATACAGGGTGTTCAAAGGTTCAAATCGAAGATTGAACTGGGATTGAATGCGATTATTTCGAACAGTCTGTACGAGACAAATGTATAAATTAGGTAAATTTATTTGCGCATTGTCTGGATTTTTACGAAAACAAAAGAAAAAAATAAGTTTGAGTTGCATGGCACCAACGACGGTGTCTTAAGACGTTCGCTAATCTTTTCAAAAATCCATAGTAACGACACTTAGGGAGATGCGGGATTTTGAATGATTTACGTGGGGTTTGAGCACGCTGCTTTCGCGGGAAGATTCACAAATATTTAATAAATCTGACAAGAAGTTAATCAATATTTTGACGGCTGTTGGGTTCGAAATTCTTTTCGTAAACCCGCTAGCTAATGATGAAAATGTCATCCATTCAAAAGGTTAGACTTTAAATCAATTGTAGTCGTGCTGGAAGCCCTTTCTATTTTCCTTTAAAGGGAAACATCCTTTCTGGTTCTTTGTATAAGCTGAATAATGAATGGTATTTCCGGTTTTTTTTTACTCGGAGCCGAACGAGAATTAAAATTGATGAAATTTCCGAAAATCTCTTTCCGAGCAGCTTTAGAAAATTTAAATTACATTTTGAATTTCGTGACAAGAAAGGGATTACGTAAAAGGCTGGAAGATTATTCGCAATTTCTTGCGTCGAAAGTAACACCTATTTCTCCGTGCATTGACACGCGAGCAAATGCGATTTGAATTTGCTTTTTTTGTTTTCGTACATTCTTTACGTGCCTAGAGGATGGCGCCACAGTCTAAAACATGACAATGTGCATGCTGTTTAAGTTTTAAAGAAAAATTGCACTCAACTTACCAAAGGATTTTTATTTCCGCTCAGTAATTTGTAAATGTGTTAACGTCTTACTATTTATTTACAATGTCAAATGAAGCATTTGCGTGTTGCACGACTACAATACGCTTTTTACTGCGCAAGGTTACTTAGTACAGCAAAACCTGGAAGAGTGACCACCTTTGAATGGTGACCACTTTTTAGTGTATTGGTTTTTATAGTGTACATTTCCTTCATAAAAAATTCTCTGTATAGTGACCACCTGTCTATTGTGTACAGTGACCAGTGTGTGTTGTCTTTTTTTGCAACTTTTACATTGTCAATGTACCTTAAAAAGTGACCCGGCCGATAACAGATAAGTCACCTTACATCCTGCTTTAATCCTGGTGGTTCTCGAAAATATGCTGTGTCAAATTGCACAGAAATTATGGATCATGTTAATTTGATCGAAAATATCACCGAAAACATGATCATAAAAAGCAAAAAGCATTTAAAACAAGAAAAACTATATAAGGCAATAAGTATACTGTATGTAGGCTAATGCACACGGACTTAATGATTCGGTACTTTTTTGGTTTTGTGGTTTTTTACTACATACAGTATATCAGTCTACCGTATATGTATAAGTACAGTGTACATGTACATTATTTTAATTTAATTTAGGCATTCTCTGTATAGTGACCAACTGTGTACAGTGGCCAACATAGCATTTTTTTGGTGGTCACTGTTAACAGGTTTTACTGTAATATCATATTTAGCTATTAAATATCTCGAACATATTTGTTAATAAATTCAGCAATGTATGTTTTGTTATTTTTCGCGTTAAATTGGTGATTATTTTTAGCGTCATAATAAAATGAAATCTTTTGTAGAGCACAAAAGAGCGCACTTAGTAGCTGGCGAATAACTTAATCGTGCATTTATATTTGTAGGTGAAAAAAAAAACATTCACAGCGTCGAAAATTAATTCCGACATTATAAGAATATTACGAGTAATCTTTTAAGGTCCGTGCCAAATTCCTGGACAAAGCTGCCATTGTTTAAAACATCAAATAGCGATTTCTTAGTACATCAAAGCAAGCTCTAAGGATGCATTATTAATTCGAGCCTAATTACCGTTCTTTCGCGGCAGGAAAAAAATGTAAGCAATTTGCGAATTCATAAACAAAGTGTTCTTTAAGCCATCGAAGCTGGAAAATCCGTTGGAAGATGGTTTTGATTGCGCACGAAATACAGCCTATGCATTTGCGCTAAATAAAAGGGAGGCAAAAGCGGGCATGCCGTGTTAATGCCCCCCCATTTAATTAAATGCGATCTGAATTTATGGCAAGAGCACGATCGCACTCAGCTTCAACCATCTTCGATATTCTCACATTTCTTCCGGCATTCATAAATTAGAAAGAAATTGAAGAGGGTGGACTCCGAGTTATGAAAAGCTGCAATTTGACGGAATTATTATATTAACAGTTTGTGATGTTTTAATTAAACCATAAATTCCCGTTCAATTTATAGAACGATGAAGATCTAATAAAATCGTTATTAAAAATGACGCCAATTCACTACCTGATAAAACCCGGCAAGCGATGCTCCTCCTGATTAGATCTGGGTAATAGGATTTGGACAAGAAGCTATGTTTTTAAGTTTTTTGAGCGTTATTTTAAAGACTTCAGTTTCAGATAAGTGCTTTTAACTAAAAAACATTTAGTACGTGTATTATATTGGTATTTCTAACAGACTGCGAATGGCATTAGTGCGTTTAATTCTTATCCATTCTGAATAGATAAGTAGTATTACGTGCATTTCGCATTATTATTTATGACTTGCTTTGATAAATCTAATATCGTCTAAAAACTGTACATTTAGCCTATATCGAACTAAAATGTGTACAGTGCCAGATTTATAATTAGAGAATGTATTCCTAAACGCGTATTTGTGTTTGAAGCATGGTTGTCAATATACATTTTTAGATGTGGGAAATGAGCGTAGTTATCGATTTTTTAAATTTATAATTAGAATATGTATTCTTAAACTTACATTGTATTTCTGTTGAAGCATGGTTGTCAATATATATGTATATATTTGTGGATGTGGGAAATGTGCGTTTCTGTCGAATTTTTATTTTATTTATAATTAGAAAATGTATTCTAAAACGTATTTCTGTTGAAGCATGGTTGTCAATATACAGTACACGTATATATTTGTGGATGTGGGAAATGTGCGTTTTTATCGAAAAATGTTTGATGCATGTGCTTCTAAACATTATTTATTGGATTTTGGAAAAAAAATTGCGCTTATTCTCTGCAACACGGTTTTTAAGTCCCTGTTTTTCGTTCAACGAAATTATCCAGAGGTTTCTTTTTCTTAAGCTGTTTAGTATTTCTCGAAAGTCTGTCTAGATCCGAGTTGACAGCTTAACTTTTCAGATTAAGCTCTTCTCGTTCCGTAGATCTGTCGAGAGAGAAAATGCTAACCGAGTTAAAGGAGGACTCCTGTCCAATTTTCTTCTTTTTATTTTTGTTCAACTCTGACGGTTTCATAATCAGTTTTACTGAGAAAACTCGATTCACAACAGCCGTAGACTGCTTTTTTTATTGCTTATTTCGTTTCTCTCCTCTTTCAACAATCCCTAAAGTCCACTAGATCTCAAATCCATGGATTGAAGGAGGCCCTACAACTGGATCTCATTTATCTAATGCTGACGTAATAGTTTTCCAAATATATTTTTTCCATCTTTTGGTTGCAAAAGTGCGCTTTTCGGGTCTTTGACAGCCTTTTTTTCAAGAGGGATATACATAACAATGAGTATTATAAAATTCAATAAATAAAACTCCCATTATTCGTTTTTCATCCTGAAAGATGTGCGAAACGGATGGGAAACAGGAAAGTCTTGAAAAATAATGGGAAAACTCTTCAGCTTATTGTACTTTACGTTTTTCATTTTCATCTGACGATCTTTCATTCGTGAAATACGATTGGAAAATATCGTCTGTTGATCATAGATTTAGACCATGGTTTCCCTAAAATAAAATATTTCAATGCTATGCATCAATAGATGGTATTCTTACTTTTCAGCAAATGAAAATAAAATCATCGGGGCGATGGTCGTTTAATGTTCATCAGGTCACACTTATGGCATTTCTCAGTATTTTTTCAATATTTCAATAGTAAAGTTGTGATAGTTAGGGATAAATTCTTAAATACGTTGAAGGTGACGTGAAATCGACGATAAAACTTATATTTCATGTTCCTTAAGCTGGCCATACACGAGGCAAATTATATCCTGCAACTTCTCTCCAGCTATATTATTGCCCCGTGTGTTGGTAAAAA